>VYXH01001285.1:89918-104791 GCA_013397275.1 Burhinus bistriatus
CAGATAGCATTATTACTTACCTCGCATATATTCAATGGTACCATCAAGCACAAGGTTCAGAAGAGGGTCAAATCCTTTCAAGACGCCACTTGCTATTGAAGACCACACACAAAACAATGATTAGAGACCAAACCAGGTATACAGCAACACAAGACTGCATGAAGGACACACTCAGTTCCCCAGCTCTGTTCCCTCCTTCAAGCAAGGCTATCAAGCAAATGAGATCAGAGATATTAAACAGTGCCCTCTTTATGAAAATGCAAATGCACAAGAACCAGTTTGTGTTTCGCCAACTGAAACTTACAGGTTTTTCAACCAATTCTTCAAAATACTCTTCAAGGCACCAGCGGGTTTTTTTCCAGCCAATTTCAGTGGCATTTTAAGAATACTTCAGCATAACAAATCGATACAAGTCACACTGTACCAAAAAAACCCCCACAACAACAACAACAAACCACCCCAAACAAATACCCTTAGCAAAGGGGTATGGCAAAAAATGAGGCAAGACTGCAATATTGAAGTGTTTTCTTCAGAAAATCCATCTTCCAGGTGCCCTCCTGGAACATAATCTCTTTAGCATAAGCTCTGCCTTCACAGGAATGCACTGCTGACAGACAAACACTTTGTTCTAAAAAAAGGACATGATTCCTCGAGACTAAATAAATCGCAACACTACACAGAATGGTCTCCCAGTGTGAAAAATACTTGTTGATTATCAGCATTACTATCATTGCTAACAGCCCCAATCAAAGAAGAGACTCGTACAATCCCAGGTGTTATATGAAGATCATAAAGGAATTTCGCATGAATTTTTGGAGAAGAAAATCTAAACCACTAGATTCAATGGAATTGTCCAAACTGCCCAAAAACTACAACCACCACCCCACCTGCCACCAAAACCCACACTAATCAGTAAGTCCAAGTAAATTCCAAACCCTTGTAAGCACCAAGTCCCAGCGGAGTTTTAAAAGAGATTTCTAAAAGCAATCCAAGTTTGTTTTGCAAAAGCTTCTGCCGAGCATCTCCTCGCAGCATGCTGTTAACTTTCAAAGGAGCGGTCTGCAGCTGCATCGAGATGGACAGCTGTAGATATGGCAAGGGAGCAAGTAAGGGAGGAAACAATGACGTGAAGAGCCTCAAAAGTGATGGAAAGACATGGTGAAATATATTGAAACAGTTTTGAACTCCAGGCGTATTTAGTATGTTAAGCGGTGAAAGGGATGACAGGTGTATTAATCATAACACCCACAAATATTTTTGCTGCTTTAAGGACACCCTTACAACGTGAAAAAACAGCCAAAAGAAACAATACAGTTGAAGACAACTTATAAAAGAAGATGAAAGAAATGCGCACAGATGAAACATAGAAATGCAATTGCAGCCAGGGGATTAACAGAAAAGTTAAAGGAAATAAGTCTCACACCAGTAACAACAAACAGTAACAAATAAAAGCACCCACTACTCACTGCCTTTGCTTAAAAGAAAGCAGCGCAGCCACACAGGAGACAAAAGCCACAAGAGAAGAGCGAGGAAACACACCAAAACACCAAGTACGCCTCATGCTGCAGAAGCACACGCCTCATCCCCGGCCCGGGGCCGAGCGCGGGCTCACCTTCTCTCCCACCCTGGAATTTGACTCGGATTGTTTTGTCTATGTATTTGGAGAGGTCCAAAATGCTCTCCTTCTTCTTCTTCTCCTTATCCTAAAGGAGAGGAGTGAAGGCAATCTGAATTAAAAAGAAGCCGCCCCTGCCTCGCCCTTCCTCCTGGTTACACATATGCTCAGTAACGCTCCTTTTTATAAGGCTGTTTGTAATACGACTGCGGCGCATTTCCGCGCGAAGGAAGACCAAGAGGAGAGGGCTGACCGGCAGGGCAGCGGGCCAGCACCGCGGGACGGGCGAGCCTGTGCAGCACCGCCGCAGCACCCGCGGCCTCTAAGCCCCCCCGGAGCCGAGCCGGGCCGGGCCCCCCTCCCGGACGGCCACAGTCGGTGGAGGGGGAAGGAGGGACGACACAACGATCCGACCCCCAATCGCCTCCTCACACAAAACCATGCGCCCCCCGAAACCCCACTCCTCACCGCCATCTTGCTCGCGCCACCACTGCCTCCGCCGACGCTCGCCATTTCATTCGCCGCTGCCAGAAGTGACGTCACACCTCGGCGAAGCCCATTAGCGGCTCATGAGCGTGGGGCGGAACTTCCGGGGCGGGCTGCTGGATAGCCGGTGCGGAAGGGCCTGACCCGACCCTGTCGGAAACAAAGCGGGCCCGGTATGGCGGCGCGGCGGGCCCGGTTTCGCGTCTGGCTGCTCCTGCATTTTCTGTCGCAGGTGAGTGGCTGCGCCGACCTTGAGTTCCTTGGGCCGCACGCGCTGGCGGGGGGGAGCCCTGCTGGGATGGGGACAGCAATCCGGCAGAGAGCGATCACGGGCAAAGCCGGGCGCCGGCTCGACGCTGGTCCCAGGGCCCTGGCGGGGCCTGTGGTGGTGCTGGTAGCCTCGCTTCATCGGACAGTGTTTCTCGGTCTGAGAGTCACCGTTCACGGCCAGTAAGGGCGCGGAGCAGAGCCTGGGCTGCTCGGCAACAGCAGGAGGGTGCCGCAGCCCGCTGTAGTGGGGGGGCTGCCTGCGGGGTGTCGGTGACCGAGCGGTGGCCTGCTTTTTCTGGAGGAAAGAAGACAGCATCGTTCGTACCCCAGGCTGCATCCCCACGTCTGTGCTGTGTGTCCTTCGCGATTTGGCAGTTTTTATATATGTGTATATTTGGGTTTGTTTGGATTTTTTTCTTCTCTTTCTTTTTGTAGTTGACAGCGTATTCCTTGTAGTTCTTAAAACGTTGGATCCCTGTTGGCCGGCAGCCCTCTTCAGGCAGTCCTTCGGGAAGGGTGTGCAGACCAGTAGTTGGGGTTGGGGCTGCGCCCCTTGCAGAAGGGGCAGCTCTTGGATTCGGGTTCATCCTGACTGACAAACTCTTTCTGAGAAAGCAGCCAGCAGAAAAGAAAGGGGATTTGTGCTGAACCTGACCCCATAGCCTGTGTTGAGTCTTGCATTCTCATTACTTACAATGCTAATAAGGTTTGTGGGATAAATTTTTAAGGGTGTGACAATACACATGTAATCCTTATACAGGAGAGAGTGGATTTTTAGCTATTGCATTTCATGGTACATAACTTTTGTATTTTACTTTCAGGTGTTTTGCATTCTGAAAATCTTGAAGTGTCATTTAAAGTTCTTAACTGTTTATTAGGTAATTTAAGAGTACTGTATCTTCTTGAGTATTATTGGTGCAACATCTTAATGTGATAGTCTTAATTTTTCCCTATTCCATACCTGTCTCCTTACCAGATCCTTGCTGGCCATCTTTAGCTACAGAATAGTATGCTTGCCAGTTAACTACTACTTTTGTTATCTCTGCATCATCCCCATTTTTCTTTTCCTCCATCATCTCTTCCTGCATCATCCCTTCCTTATTCCCCACATGCCCTGTGCATTTTGGCATCTCTGTTAGTGCTTCTGGTGGGCTGGTAGTGCCAGCATAGGCCCCACAAAATTAATAAGATATAAGAATGGGTCAAGGACTGGTATGGAGTCAGTTTGATCTGTCAGTTTGGAAAAGATGAGCACATCACAATGTGGAAGCACAGCAGCTGAGGCAGTGGATGCTTGGAGATCTTAGCTTCAGCTCCATGTGTTGCAGCATACTTACTAAATGACTTGCTTACAGAAAGGTATGTTTGTGCAGTGGAATAGTGTTAACGTGCTGGAGCAAGCTTTGAACAGGCTAGCCAGAGTGCTGAAACAGTCCTGCTGCAGCAGCAAAAAGCAAATTTACTCTATGCTGCTAATATGTTTCTGTCAGCCAAGCTGGCTAACAGAAAATTTGTTCGAGTACCTCGTATTTTGCCATACTTCTATATCACTTGTACTTGCACTTGTTGGTATGGGTTTAAGTAGTACATGATCCTCAGCTTGCAACAGAGAGGAGTGCTCCAATACACTTGTACTACTGTGATACACTAGTGACTGATGGATGTGGTTATTCTGGGGGACAAAACTGACAGCTTTCACAGTGAGTTGTTGTGTGCATTTGCTGTGCTTACTCTTGTATTAGTGCTGTTGGGCATGTTTTGAATATATATTTGTCTCCCTCCTTGAGACAGGATAATAGGATAATTTTTCCCCCCCTGGGGCAGGGGGACATAGTGTCCACATTTGCTTCTAAACTCTGATTTATTTTGGGGGAAGGAACAGCTTGGCTTGTGAAGCATCGCTCTCCGAACTCTGGGTCCTCATCTGGGAACACCTAAAGAGGGGTGTGATCTTATAGATGCAAGTACAATCTGCACTTAGATCTTGCTCTGGTCTCTGAGTCCTCACTTTGTGTGACTTGCCTCTCATTTTAACCATTTCTTCATGGCATTGCTACCTCTCAGTTGTCCTGTAACAATAGCAGATATACATGAGCCTTTGACTAATGAAGAATATAGTAATATGATCTGTAATGACTGTGTTGGATCTAGCTGGTCTTCACTCTACTAGCTTTCAGCAGAATACTGAATTGAGGTGATGGTTTCTGTATCTAAAACTAGAGTGCTCCAAAGAGTTGAAGACTGTCTGAAACTCTGCGTTAAGGTGGTGGTTGACAATTTAGTCTCATGGAATTGTTGTGTTATGAATATGAAACTGCACTGTGCGGTGCTTGTTGAAGGAGTGTTTTCTTTGTGTACAAATTTGCTGTCTGCTATTGATGGTCTCCGAATTGTTCAGTGCAGTTCATTGCAAAGAACGGGCCTTAGCTCTTGGGAACTCTGCTGTGTGTCTTGTGTGGTACGTACTGTAAGAGTAGGCATAGTTCATTCATTCCTTCTTCAAGGAACACAGCTCCGTGTCTGTTAAATCTCTCTGAGATTCAGGTGACCAAATCAGCTGACAGAGCTCACCAAAGTGGAAAAAGTATATAGGGCATCCAGGTGAGTTTGGGGACAGAGGCAGGGAGGAACAAATGAGAATGAGCCACTAGGTTGACTCAGTCACTTACATTGCAGTTTCTTGAAATATGGGTGAGCTGAATTCCTCCTCTCCACCTTCTTCTGTCATTTAACTTGCAAGCCCCAGTGCTTGTCTCTGAGCTGCATTAACTCACCAACATGACAAAAAAACTCACTCACCAAAAAACTGGGGAGTGTTTTGCTCTTTTAATGTGTTAAATAAACCATGGAAGGGTCTGATGAGGTTCAGAGCAAACAAGCATTCTCTTCTAATGCCACAAACAATTAGATTGGCTCAGTTGCCTGTGAAGTAGTGCCTTCAGACTTCATGCTTCTGTTGTGTGAAAACCTTTCCCTTGTTTTGCAGCTTTCTATAAAACACTTCCCTTTGTGTTAATTATACAACAATCTTCATAAAGCTATGATTCTAGCAGACTTCCAGCTTTGCAGAGGTCTTGCTTGTGACACGACCTGTTTTGTAACAATCATAGAATGGTTTAGGTTGGAAGGGACCTTAAAGATCATCTGGTTTCAACCCCCCCTGCCATGGGCAGGGACACCTCCCACTAGACCAGGGTGCTCAAAGCCCTGTCCAACCTGGCCTTGAACACCCCCGGGGATGGGGCAGCCACAGCTTCTCTGGGCAACCTGGGCCAGTGTCTCACCACCCTCACAGTCAAGAATTTCTTCCTAATACCTAATCTAAATCTCCCCTCTTTCAGTTTGAAGCCATTGCCTCTCATCCTATCGCTACACGCCCTTGCAAAAAGTCCCTCTCCAACTTTCCCGTAGGCCCCTTTCAGACAGTGGAAGGCTGCTATAAGGTTTCCCCAGAACCTTCTCTTCTCCAGGCTGAACAACCCCAACTCTCTCAGCCTGTCCTCATAGCAGAGGTGCTCTAACCCTTTGATCATCTTCGTTGGCCTCCTCTGGCCCCGCTCCAACAGGTCCATGTCCTTCTCATGCTGGGGGCTCCATAGCTGGACACAGTGTTCCAGGTAGGGTCCAACGAGAGCGGAGTAGAGGGGCAGAATCCCCTCCCTCGACCTGCTGGCGACGCTGCTGGGGATGCAGCCCAGGATGCAGTTGGCCTTCTGGGCTGCAAGCACACATTGCCGGCTCATGTGGAGCTTCTCATCTACCAACACGCCCTAAATCCCTCTCCATCCACTCTCCACCCAGCCTGGATTTGTGCTTGGGAGTGCCCTGACCCACGTGCAGGACCTCGCACTGGGCCTTGTTGAATTTCATGAGGTTGGCACGGGCCCACCTCTCAAGCCTGTCCAGGTCCNGTCCCGGATCATCTTTTTTTACCCTTTTTGAAAATGGGGGTTATAGTCCCCCTTTTCCAGTCAGCAGGAACTTCACCAGACTGCCACGACTTTTCAAATATGATGGATAGTGGCTTGGCAACTACATCCGCCAGTTCTCTCAGGATCCGTGGATGAATCTCATCAGGTCCCATGGACTTGTGCACCTTCAGGTTCCTCAGCTGGTCTCGCACCTGGTCTTCTACAGTGGGTAGTTCCTCATTCTCCCAGTCCCTGCCTTTACTTTCCGCAACTTGGGCGATGTGGTCAGCGCCTTTACCAGTGAAGACTGAGGCAACAAAGTCGTTGAGTATCTCGGCCTTCTCCATGTCCCAGGTGACTAGGTCTCCCGTTTCCTTCCTGAGTGGGCCCACATCTTCCCTAGTCTTCCTTTTGTCCCTGATATACCTACAGAATGCTTTCTTGTTGCCACTGGCCAGATTTAACTCTATCTGGACTTTAGCTTTTCTAACCTGATCCCTGGCTGTCTGGACAATTTCTCCATACTCCTCCCAGGCTACCTGTCTTTTCTTCTACCCTCTGTAGACTTCCTTTTTCTGTTTGAGTTAGTTATATCTGTATGAGTTATTAGATAGTCAGGAAAAAATTGACCACATATTAAATGTAGCATTCTCAAAGTACTATTTTAGTCCACTGATTTGGGAATCCACTGCTTAGGAATATCAAACACTGTTAATGTAACTGGATTTTTCTGATTATAATTTCTGTGTTCCAACAGCATTTGCTTCCCATTGTAAGGGGAATTTTCTCTATTTTATTGGCATTTTAATAGTCCTTCCTAGTACTAAACAAATTTCAAAGTGAAGAAGAAAAAAATAGATCTGAAACACATAAAAACTGACCTGGCTCTCAACTAGTCACACACTTCGTTTCTGGTGAAACACTGCCAATTCATTCGTGACCTTAGGACACAGGATGAGTAGAGACCACCACCAGGAAGTTCAGAAAAAAACTCAAATCCAATGCCACCCCCACCCCCCAAATAAACACTCTATCTTGTCTTTCTGCCATCCCCCTTCATGTCCTACTGTTCTCTACCCACAGATAACTCCTCCCTTCCCACTCTTCCTTGTCTCTTCCTCCTGTCCAGCACTCTTAAACAAAACTGGTCATTAACTGAAAACGTGTTTAATTGCTCTATTGCTCAAATTTAGTTTTACCCAAGCAAATCACTTCGTGCCTACCAGAACTGATGAAACCTTGTTCTGAAGAGAAACACAATGTAATATCCCTAACCCCTGCTGCTACTGAATTAGGCAGAAAGTCATGGCAGACTAATCTGTCAACATCTAGTTTAACATTCATAAGCTAAACAGACTAAAGATTTGATAATTATACAGTTACACTCTTACAAATACATCTTACACATTTGTTTTTCCAGGTAGCAGCTGAGAAACAAGATGCTAGAGATGACTGGAGGCAGCAAGTTGTGTCTTAACACGTTTGTTCAAAAATCCATTAAAAGAATCCACCATTCTCATTTCTCCCTCTTTATTTCAAACCCTACTACACAGAAGTTACCCTGTCCCCTAGGAGACATTAGGTTAAAAACATGCTTTATGGAATGCTTCAAAGAATCATCCTTTAAACATAAACAATCTCCACGCTACCTGGACGATAAATGATGCCAATTCTACTGCAAGACGTCAGCAAAGCAGTAAAGAAACATAATCCTAAAAATATACAGGAGGTAGAGGTTTTTATATTTAGCTCTTTTGTATACAACTGGTCTTCAATGCAGCAACTTTTTCCTTTTTTTATAACATTAAGTTCATTAAGTGCTCTAAAATCTATTACATTTGTCCTGAAGTATGCTGGGCATGGCAAGTTACACTGTTTATTTCAGGGCAGATTAAAGCCATTTGAGCAAGTGCAAGTTTACAAGATACAGCTATTTCTGGAGGAACGGAGATACTATTGTGCATATGCGGTGAGGAAAAAAACGTGTTTAGCAAAAAACTCCAAGGATCTGCCATGGTGGACTTTTTAACTCATATCTCAGCTATCCAACCATAGCACCTAAAAGCCTTTCAAGAAAAGGAACCAGTATTGAAAAATAATCCATTATTTTTATCTTGAATTTTACTTTCAAGAGTAACAAGCCACACAGACCTACATACGGACGCAGACAAAAGACCAGAACAAAAGTGTTTCATGCTTATTGTTACAGGATCTGACTGGGCTTAAAAAAAAGCCAAACATCGAGTAGCTCAGTTTTGAATATTACATGTACGACTGCCTCCAGAATCTTCAGGCAGTTTTGCAGGAGCTAGCTACCCGTAATTGAACAGCTTTATACATTTGAGAAACAATCAACCTGTACAATTAAAAGTTTTACATTTATAAGATATAAGCTACACATCTTTAAAATAAGAGAATAAGAATGGAGTGTGTTGCCACATTTCCATTTAGATGACCATTACTGGAACTCTGTAATAATCCCCAAATGGCACACTGAAGACAGTAATACACAATTATGCTTTCTGAGCAACTTAATAGATGTTCTTTAAAGAAATATTAAGGGAGTAAAAGGTTCCTAATGTGAAGTGCTCAAAACATTTCAGAAGCTATGTGGTTTTGAGTGCCAAAAGCCAAGCAAAAATCAAGGATGAGAGGAACTAAAAGGAATATGAACAGGGCTAAAAGCAAGAGAGGGTGTACAGAGTTTTATAAAGTCCGTGGAGAATTGAGTCCATGGAGAATGTAGATTAACAGACATTTTTACAAAGCAATTATCACTTAGCATCAAAGCATAGTTCCGAAGGCTGTTAACAGCCACTACAAGTTCGTTCTTATCCTCTCACCTAAGCAGAGCCATAGGCATCAGAGTTTCTTGTTTCAGTACCATAGGGCTTTGATGTTTTCAGTTTTGTTTTTATTTATGTCACTAGGTATCAGACAACAAAAGTAAGTTCAAAGCAGTGCAGCTTATGCACCAGGATGGTGGGAGCATTTATGATGGTTTTTAGTTGCTAGGGATCACTCCCATAGCCTAGATTAACCCATGAGAAAATGTAATCTCCTGTGCAGATCCTATACAATGTTCCTACAGCCCCCAAGGGCTCTTTTCCAAGTGTTTGGATATCAAGCCCAGCCTTTTTCAAACACTGCCAGAAAAATAACAGCTGTTGTGACACTTGTGATGATACTTGTAAGTTACAGCACATATGATTTAGAAAGCACTACAATAAGCTTCAATAGGAGTGGGCTTCCTAGCTTCAAACAGCAGAAGTAACTTCTCCCAGTTAAGTAGGGTATTATATATTTTCCCTGTATGAATAAGGAGAGAGTATTTCTATTTAAACATTGATTGGTGACATTTAAACATTGATCGATTAAACCTTGATTGGTGACAGCCAACATGGCTTCACTAAGGGCAAATCATGCCTGACAAATTTGGTGGCCTTCTAAGATGGTGTTACAGCTTTGCTGGACAAGGGAAGAGAACTGACATCATCTACCTGGACTTGTGCAAGGCATTTGACACTATCCCGCATGACGTCCTTGTCTCTAAATTGGAGAGACATGGATTTGATGGATGGACCACTCAGTGGATAAGGAATTGGCTGGATGGTTGCACTCAGAGTTGCGGTCGACGGGTCAATGTCCAAGCAGCGTGCAGTGACAAGCGGTGATTCTATGATTTCATGATTCTATGACATGATTTGCATTTGCTCTCAGCGTCGTCTTTTTATAGTCTATTACCAGGCAGCACTACGTAAAGGTTGAAGTTGCTTTATTAGAGGACTGTGAGGTTCTGAAGCAGTGATTAAAGATGAGCAAGACTCTCCTTCAAAAAGAAGCATTGGTCTGGATTTGTGTAATCGAGTTTCTGGATAGAAGTTGAGGAATATATCTGGTACTTGCAAAACTGTGGCACTATGCAGGGAAGGGAAGGAGGGGAGGAAACATTTAAAAGAACAGAACTCATCATAAATAACAAGATTGGTCAATAGCTCTGTAATAAGGAATTGTTTGCCAGTCCCTGCTTGTGATGACCAGTCACTCTATGCTAGCCCTTCGATCTTTCAATTTTGCTGGAAAATGGCCTTATACAGTCTGATGTAACCAAAATAATGAGGAAATTACTATGTTTGCTATGTATTATTTTGCAGGGACGGGAAGCTAAAACTATTTGTCTTTAAAGGAGCACTTCTTGCATTTAGATGTGGCTGGAGCGCTTAGCTGAATAAAGAGACTACATATAGTGTATCACAATTGAGAAAATGCCTTAAACTGGTGTATTTGCTGCATGGTACTATGTTTACTTTTCTCTATAGTCCTTGTTCTCTTTCTCCAAATTCCCACAGGTTCTGGGTTGTGTTACTTCAGTTTGCTGGAGTTCTGCAGGAGAATTGTGACATTTCCATGATTAAGCCAACTAGGATTATTCTTGCTACCATGGGCTGCTCCCAGTGTGGAGGCAGCTGCAGTAAAGGCTGATGTAGCTCCAACCCGAAGCCAGGCTGCGTATCAACTGGAAATAACTTATACCACAAGCATGCCTTGATTAGGTGAAGACTCAGGCTTTGTGTGGAGTGTTATTTATTTTTTTTAACCTCTTGTAGCTTTGAGGAATTAGTGATAGTTTTAAGAGAGCTTTGAATGAAGAATGGTAGGCCAGGTTGTTATGTTTGAAACCCAGTCTGTGACTGACTGTGCATGAGGCACACACACAGCTTTGAGTGTAGCGTTCCTGGTTCTTCAGCTCAGGGCCGCAGCCTGGGCTGAACTTGGCTGTAGGGTTCAGATGGTCCTTCCACTGCAACTCAGCTCTGTTCCAGAAGCTGAACGTCAAGTTAAAGGTGGCCAAAGCTCATGATTCATTGTTCGAGGTAAGGAATGGATTTTACCTATAAACGACTGGAGTGAAGCTGGCATGTTCTGCCCCTATGACCTTGTTGTGGGTTAACCCTGGTGGGCAGCCAAGCGCTACACAGCCGCTCACTCACTTCCTTTCCCACCTCCAGTGAGACAGGGAAGAAGAAAGGAAGAGTAAAAACCAGAAAACTTATGGGTTGGGATAAAAGTTGTTTAATAAGCAAAGGAGAAGTAGAAGAAAGAAAACAAAATGAGTGATGCAAAGGCAATCGCTCACCACCTCCCACAAGTAGACCAATGCCCAGCCAGTTCCCATGCAAAAGGTGCTTAACCTCCTTAATAAAAACCCCTTCTTTCACTTTCTGTTGCTGAGCATGACGTTATATGGCATGGAATATCTCCTTGTTCAGTCATCTGCCTGGTTGTGTCCCCTCCCAACCTCTTGTGCACTCACTGGAGGGGACAGAGTGAGAAATAGAGAAGGCCTTGAAACTGTGCAAACGCTGTTTGGCAATAGCTAAAACATTAGTTTATCAGCATTGTTTTGGTCACAGATCTAAAACAGAGCACCATATGAGCTGCTATGAAGAAAATTAACTCCATCCCAGCCAGACCCATTACAGGCCTGTAGTTATAACTCTTAGATATGTAATCTTCACTACTTGTAGCAAATATTGTTGGAGTTTTGACAGCAGTGACTGCTGGTCACTGAAGCAGTGAAATGTATGTGCAGTATGTAGTCTTGGGAATCTGCATGTGCTACCTAGGACATAAAAAGAGCCAATGATGCTGTGGGAACTTGTCAGACTTACAGCAAAGGTGTCCAAGGCTGAGTTTTGGAGTGATGTGAATCAGGAATTGATCATTACTTCAGGCTGTGCTTTCAGGATTTGGTAGGGGCCAGGCCTCTTATTCTAGCTCTCTTTTCTGTTCTGAAGTAGTCCAGCTTCTTTCTATTGCTCTAGTTATATACGTATATGTACTATTCTAGCTGTGTTGTTTGGTTGGTTGGGTTTTTGTTGTGTTTGGGTTTTCTTGTTTTTTTTAAACGTGTTCAGTGAGTTTTTAATTGATTCTTTGACAAGTTACTGTGTAGGAGGGAATCTGCCTAATATATCTGAAGTTCTTGTTTGAAGTATGATTGCAATAATAACAAATTCCACTGTATTCCCTGCACAGATACTGAAACTTTGTGGAATCTTTTGTTGTTCTTTAAAATACAAAGCAGGCTAGTCAACAGCAAGTTGTGCCCATCGCTTCTGCTATTTCATGTGACCTAAAATTCTTGTGGTGAAACTTTTGGTATGTTTTCAGGTGTACTGTGAGTATGGGATGGTACATGTCCTTTCAGAGAAGGGGAGCAGCAAAGGAAAAGACTACTGTATCCTCTTCAACTCTCAGTGGGCCCATTTGCCACATGATCTGGGTAAAGCTGTAAGTACCTAGTCAAGCAATGACAGAACAACATGTTAAAAAATGCCTTTGTTACAGGGAAACTTCTAATTTCAAAACTGGATTAACAGTATTTGAAGCAATTACTTTGTTTGCTCCACTTAGAAAATATTTTTTTGTGTGTTAAGACCACCCTAGGTAGTGCTAGGCAATGATGGCAATATTCTTTTCCAAGCAGCTTGGAGAGATAGTGACTATTTCTGGTTCAAAACTAAAATCTTCCTTTTGCACAACATGATCAATTACATGAAAACAGACTTACCTGTGGTTGGCAAGGAGTTATTGTATGTCAGTATGATACAACAAGATACCACATGGCCTTGAACTGTGACCTGTAGTGCTTTCTCAGTGGTTCATAGTTCTGTCAAGTGTAACAACAAGTAGTCACAGTGTCAAGCTGTCCTGATTTGACAGGAGCTTTTGCTGCATTATCCAAAGCTGTATGAGCTGACAATTGAGTCAATTCTTCACTCTGTTCCGTGAGAAAAAGTTACTATCACCAAATAGTGAAACCAGCAAATACACTTGGAATGAGCTACTAATTGGGGAAGATGTGGAGTAGTTGACTGATGCTCTGTTCATTTTATTCATTGTATTTCTTAATCTACCAGTTGAGTGCTACACAGAATTATTGATGTTCCTTATCAATTTATAATCAAGTCTTAATTACCTGTGGTGGGTTTGTCGCAACTGCAGATTACTCCCTAGATACATAGATAGCTCAGACACTGCAGCTGTGTTTGGCTTGTGTAGACCCAGGTAATAAACTCTTACATTTGACCTGACTCTGTGTAATGTCAAGTCAGCGCATGTATGCACTGTATCGCTTTGCTTCAACAGCAGAAGTGGGAATGCAGAAGTGCATGAAGCTGGTTTGAGAGGCTTAGGGCCTTGTTCGACTGGATCCAGGCAGCATTCCCACAAAGTCTCTAGATTCTAGACTCTGGGATTTGTGAGAGCCAGGTACTGTACTGTAGACATCTTGTTTCAACCAGTCTCATAAAAGTTCACTGGAGACATTTCAGTAGGTCTGCAGGAGCTAATATCGTCCAGAATAGCTTGCACTGAACTGAAACTGAAGCACTCAACAGGTTCTGATCTGCCTTCCACAGAGCACTTGGGTTGCCTGTGCTATATCCCTTGCTTGTCCCTGTTTCCTTCTTCAGCTCTGCCTCTCCCTTCTTTCATATTACCCCTCCTTCTTCCCTCCAGCACTGCAGCAGTACGATTTATTAACTGAGATGATGCAGTGCACCAACCCGAGCTCACTCTGCATTTGTGTTGTGCTCTGATAGAGCTGATAAGCCTTCCTGAAACCTGAACAAACAGGAAGTGTGTGTCGAGACATTTTACTGTCCCTGAAATAGGAGCCAGCTTGGAGACAGCAGTTTTCCGAATGAGCTACTGCCAGCTTGACCTTTACCTTTCCCTCCTGAAACAGTAGTCAGTTACACAAGTTTTTGGTATTGTATCACATAGCTGTGATACAAAGTGTTACATGTGTCAGCTTTTCAGGTTAAAAGTTCACCCTGACACTTCCCAAACCTAACAACTCAACTCCTAGCAAGAGTGGGGCTGTGACCTGCTTCTATTAGCACAGCTCACACCAAGAATTGTTTATTTTGCTGATAATTGCATTTTTCAGGTGACTTGCAAATAGAACTGGGCAAAGATGCTCGTTGTTGTTTAGGTTTTGGAAGGAACAATTTGTGCTGTTGTTATTTCTAAAACGTGGAAATGTCTTTGGGCTGTTCCTGTGTAAACATACCAGAGTACATGTCTTTGGGTCTGAGGAGGGCCAAAACTAAGGAATTGGGGCAGGCCTGCAACATCTCTGAATCACAAGCAGTGAGAGAATCATGGAATCACGGAATTTTCAGAGTTGGAAGGGACCTCTAGAGATTATCTAGTCCAACTCCCCTGCTGGCGCAGGAATGCCTAGAGCACATTACTCAGGACTGCATCCAGGCAGGTCTTGAAAATCTCCAGAGAAGGGGACTCCACAACCTGCCTGGGCAGTCTGCCACCCTAACCGTAAAGAAGTTTTTCCTTATGTTTGAATGGAACTTCCTATGTTCCGACTTGTGCCCGTTGCCCCTCGTCCTGTCACTGGGAACCACTGAAAAGAGTCTGGCTCCATCCTCCTTCAACCCACCCTTTAGATACTTATAAGCGAGAATAAGGTCTCCCCTCAGCCTTCTCTTCTCCAGGCTAAAGAGTCCCAGCTCTCAGCCTTTCCTCATAAGGGAGGTGCTCCAATCCCCCAGTCATCTTTGTTG
>VYXH01001285.1:106281-158856 GCA_013397275.1 Burhinus bistriatus
TAATTGTCCTGCCACTTTTTTGGGGGGACAAGCCCTAATTCCCACCTGATTGTGCTCAGACACTTCTGTAGTTACCATCCTGTCACTACCCCTCATGTCTTTACTACCACATGGATCATCATCCCCCACCATCACTGAGACAGACTGCAAGACCTTGCTGACACTTTTACCCAGAAGTGCTGGTTCGCTGCTCCCAGGCTCCGCTTTAATAATCCTGGTTCCATCCCTGTCCCCCTTCAAACCTAGTTTAAAGCTCTATGAATGAGCCCTGCTAATTCTTGTCCCAGGATCTTTCTTCCCCTTTGGGTTAGGCTTTCTCCACCTGTTGCCATCATGCCTGGTGACCTGTAGATCAACCCATGATCAAAGAAACCAAAGTTCTGCCGGTTACACCAGTCTCTCAGCCAGGAGTTAATTTGTTGGCTCCTTAGAATCCAGTATCCAGGTGCTCAGCTTGGAATCTAGTATCCAGGTGCTCAGGATCCAAAAATCTCAGCTAACTGGATACAACTGGTTTCAAAATGGAAGTTTTTGTTGCCTATGCTTTTGTACTTTACCCCTACCTGTGTTTGTATTTCTAGCTGTTCATACCCTACATCATCTCAGCCTGCCACTCTGTGCCACCCTAGCAATTATAACACTTTGCTGTACTCCTCCTACATCCTGAACGTGTGCAGAAAAACACACATCCATCCTGGATTTGTGCATCAGAACAGCAGCAGTGCTGAAGAAAGCAAATGCATGTGCAGATCATAACCCAATTCTATTACTAGCAGAATTCTGTACAATAAGGTGAAGCAAGGCATCACCCTACATAATAGAGGGGGCAGCACTGTTTCAGCTTTCAAGTTTCTTTGAGAATACTCTATCACTCCATTTCTTTAAAGTTTTAAATTACCCTTCAGAAACTGTAGTTTCTGCTCTTGGCTTTTTATAATTTTATATATGTATTTAACTAATTTCTTCCTTTTCAGTCACTCTTGCAACTGCAGGATCAGACAGCATCTGTTTTGTGTTCTCCTTCGGATGTACCTGATGGGGGGTTTAATAATCAAATTCCCATGGTGATGCGAGGGAATTGCACCTTCTATGAGAAAGTGAGGCTTGCTCAGATAAACGGAGCTCGTGGGCTGCTGATTGTTAGTAGAGAGAGACTGGTAAGTCTGCTTCCATCTTTCTTTATTGCTGATACTTCTCTGATGTTAGATATTGTCTTGTCTTCAGTGGTCGTTGCTGGTATTTGATGCTCCTCTTTAAAATAAATTACATGTGTGTGAATGTTTATGCATGTACATGTGTTGCATAGCTATGTGTGGAAATAATGCATCCGAAGGAAGGATTAATGAAACAAGAGGAGGCACTCATTTAAGTAGGAAAAGTGCTGCATAGAGCCCATGTAACATTCAAGTCAAGGGCTCAGAATTATCCTTATGTCATATGAAATACTGGAGTCAAAGGAGGAGGTTGTTTTCTTGACTTGTACTGCTACCTTCAGTAAGATCTAGAGCACAGCGAACTTAGTGCTTTAGATTCAGCTGGAGCATCACCAGTGTATGTTTTGTAAAACTAGTAGTTTTGAATACTGTAGTCAATACTAGAGGCGCACATCAGTCATAAAACCACAACACTGGTGTGCAAAAGATACTGCTTGAAGTTTGGTTGCTGCATTTTGCTGTTAGTCTTTGATGACTTATGTTTTATTGGAAGCAGGCATACGTTTGACTTTGAGATTTTGCTGTTGTTATATTTTTTTCTAGAATATTTTCTAAAATACTAGTTCAAGTATTTGCAGAAATTAATATATCCGTACCTGGTCTTAACTGTCTTTCAGGTTCCTCCTGGGGGTAACCGGAGTCAATATGAAGAGATTGATATTCCTGTGGCTCTGCTCAGCTATGCTGATATGTTAGATATTGGCAAGGTAAACTCGATACTAAATGTGCTGATTTATATTATCACATTTAAATGAGCCACTGCGCAACAGTATTTTAAGTCCATCTTAACAGCTTTGAATCTGTAGAGACTTGAAGATGAAGATTGCATTATTATGTTTTGAAAAGAAAAAGCAAATCTCTTTGGAGGTTATTTCTCGTCTTCAGAATAAAATGGAGCCTGGTGCTGGAAATAAATAGATTGCTCTTAAGTATTTATAAGAAAGCTTGATTCTGAGGTTGTTTAGTGAAAACTAAATAACTGAACCTTTGCTAAGGTAGCTTTTTGGAAGTTCTTCATAACTTGTACTTACATCCACAGAGTTTCGGCAGCTCAGTGAAAGGGGCGATGTATGCACCAAATGAGCCTGTGCTAGACTATAACATGGTGATTATATTTGTCATGGCTGTGGGGACTGTTGCAATTGGTGGCTACTGGGCAGGAAGCAGAGATGTGAAAAAGTGAGTAACTAGAATGTAGTATGTCAGCTTTCTTGTATTTTTCATGGGGGAAAAAAAAATACATGGTATTTATCTAAAGATCACCTGCTAACTCTGCTAATGAGGTTTGGAGACTGTCTGTATAACCAGAATGGAAGATGTTGATGTGATGTTTGAAAGGCCCTGAGCCTTGTATTGACTTTGTCACTGTCTGAAACTATTAAGAGTATAATTTGCATGTAGAGTGTTTTAATATTTTGCCTTGTCAAAAAGCCAAACGTTTGAAAAGCTTAGAAGGAAAATCGGATAGTAATAAGCTTCCTATTTCGGCTGTTGTGAAAATTTGCCGTAAAAATCTTTTGTCGTGAGGAAAAAAAACAAACCAAAACCAACCAAACAAAAAAAACCCCTGTTTTTACTAGTACAGTGCAAAACAAACTGATTAGATGGCTAACATATACCATGTTTATTATGAATCTTTTGTGGAAATTTTATGGTTACTTTTTGCCAGTAAGTGGAGTTGAAGGGAGGAGGTCATCTGTGCCGCACTTATTTCTAACATTTACTTTATATACGTAACCTGACTTTAGAATTTCTTCTAAAGTCAGTAAATCATTCTGCGGTAATTTTCAGGATTCTGAGTTCTTAGTGAATGAAAAATAGTACTTTTGATAAACTAATGCAGTGATTACTGTTTTAAGCATTGTGCTATATCTGATGTTCATACATCCATGTAAAATTGTGGAATTCCCCTGACCTGAGTGGAAATCAATGCAGGCATTGATGTCATGTTTTCCAATCCCATGTAGTTCTTGCTGAAGAATCAGTGCCCTTTTATATTTTGTTGCAGAAGGAATGGACTGATTATAGCCATGTTACTCTTTCAGGCGGTACATGAAGCACAAACGTGATGATGGGGGAGAGAAACATGATGATGAAACAGTTGATGTGACTCCAGTAATGATCTGTGTATTTGTAGTGATGTGCTGCTCAATGCTGGTCCTCCTTTATTTCTTCTATGACCACTTAGGTACTATTAAAGTTATATTTGTATTGATACATCGTCAATATCACGAGGCTGCCATCATTTAAAGAACACTTTTACTGTGAAAATAATTATGGAACGGCTGTCTTCTGCCATGTTTCTTCATACCAATATGATTTAAAAACCTGTAAGAAAACCACTGAGTAGATTTCTGTACCCACTTTTAGTGAGGTTGGATTAGGCAATCATAGAGCTTTTTTCAAATGTTAAAGCCTATTAAGTAGATATAGACTTAATGTCTTCCACTTCTTATTTTTGTCAAAGGTGTTCTCAAACCTATACTTGTCTTTATTATTGTTCAATTTGAAGTTAAGTTATGTGATCCAGGATCAATTTTTTTATCTTTATAAAGATAAGTTTCTACTGATCACTTACCAAATTGATTGACAAAAGAATGAAAGCCTAATGCACTGGAACTTCCATCCTCATATTTCTGAGGAAGTTATGAAAGGTGCATCCCGTCTATATTAATTCATTTTGCTACTGAGTGATTTTAAGAGTTCCCTTATAATGCTCACATATACTCATAATGAGAAGATAAGCCTTTTAGGCTTATGATTTAATGACTTTAAGAATATTTGCACAGAGGTTTTGGTTTGTTGAAGTAGCTATTGCATAAAGTACACTGAGTAAAATGAGCTAGAATTAGATACTTAAAAAGCATAAATCTAATGAACAATCATCTGAAGTCTCTGAATTTAACTTTCACTGATGAAATGTAAGCCTTCTTTCTCATTCAGGCTTTTTGACGACTTGGACTTACTACTTTTTTTTTCTCAGTCTATGTTATCATAGGAATATTCTGCCTGGCTGCTTCAATTGGTCTTTACAGTTGTCTGGCTCCCTTTGTAAGAAGATTCCCCTTGGGAAAGTGTAGGTATGTGGCAACTTTAAATTTTTAATAGGCAAAATTAATTTTTTATAATGTTGGGTAGGTGTGGGATTTACAAAGTGGTTTCATACTTCAAAATGTTTATAAAGGAGGAGGGTAACTATATAGACAACTGTAGCTTGATGTGTTTTATTTTCAGAATCCCAGACAACAACTTGCCTTATTTTCACAAGCGTCCGCAGGTCCGGATGTTGCTATTGGCGGTATTTTGTATCTCTGTCAGCGTAGTCTGGGGAATCTTCAGAAACGAAGATCAGTAAGTGTATATTTTAATTTCTGTGCTAGAAATTTTAATATAGTACAACTAACTGACATCTTTAGAAGCCTAAATTTATCCAGAATTTAGGAGTGGCAGGAAAGAAACTAGAGACTTCGGCAGAAATTCTTAGTTGTTCCTTATGTACTTCGTCTTTGTCTTGTTGGTTTAAGTTACAGAAAACTATCTCTTGTTAAGCTTGAATTTCTTTGAGTCCCAGTCTGTATTCTGATCTCATTGGCTTAAGACAGCTTTTTGGAAGTGGTATGGGAAGCTGGACACAAATCGTCTAACCTGTTTCTTCAGGTGATAGTTTGCATGCGCATTTGCTCAGAGAGAATAAGAGCTGTGAATATTGTAAGATCTTTAGTTTCTCTCAACTGTCTGATATGAGTAAATAATTCTTTATGTCCAGTATTGCTGCGGTACCTAGTTATAGCATGTTCTTACTACTTCTGTTAGAGGTTTTTTGTTGGTGTTTTTGGGGGTTTTGGTTTGGTGTTTTGTGGGGGGTTTTTTTTGTTGTTGTTTTTTTCCTCCTTACCTCACTCCCAGATGCTCCAGTTTCCCCATATATACATGATGTGTTCATCTTCTTGGTCCCTCTATCAGGGTTTCTGTGTTGGAACTGAAATGCTGTCTTGCATTTCTGCTGATGGTACCAAAGATGTCTTGCTTGTGCCTTGAATGCCTATTACTGCCTTTACGGGGTCCATTTTCTGTGTTAAGGCTGTGCATTATTCACTGTCAGAACTCATAAATCCAGCAAGCATCAACTCTGGAACACCTTTTGGAGAAATAAATGTCAGGCTGAGGAGTACAGAAGTACTGTAGAGCTATTCCAACCTGGGATGCTTAGGACTAGGGAATCCATTTCCTGCCTCAAAGCTGCAGTTGACCTGAGTGTCTCCTGCACAAACCTCCATCAGCGAGTGCTCAGGTATTGATCACAATAGCATAACCTCTCATCTGCATCTAGACCTTAGCGTTTCGTATCTTAAATTCTACTTGTCTATGATCCTCGCAATTGAGAGTAAAGCAAAGAGCCTTGGTACTTCTATACCTAAATTGCAAAAAACAATCAAGAAACAGCCCCAGCACACAAGGGTGTATGCATATACACAGGCCAAAGGACCCCAGCGCTTCCTATTTTGGTACCCACTGATCTCGTTCAGCCAGTTTTCAGTCCGCCTCACTGTCTGCTCATCCAGCCTATACTTACTTCACCAGTTTCTCTATGACGATCTTATGGGAGATTCTCAGTGGAAAGCCTTGCTGAAGCCTAGATAGACAATATCCCTGCTGCTCTTCCATCATCTACAAAACCAGTCATTTCATTGCAGAAGGTTATCAGGTTGATCAAGCACAACTTCCCATTTGCGAATCTGTGCTGACAACAATCTTGATTTCGAGCAAGTACTTTTAACGAAGTTTTTTTGTCTCAAGCAGGTCCTTAGTCAGGACAAGCCTCTGGCTTTCTGTTTCCTGCAAAAATGTTACTTTCTTTTCTTTAGGTGGGCCTGGGTTCTGCAAGATGCTTTAGGAATCGCTTTCTGTCTTTACATGTTGAAAACAATTCGCCTGCCTACATTTAAGGTATGAAAGTTAAACAGCTGTAAAAAGAGGATGTTTGCCTGTATATAGCTGAACGGAGGAGCCACATATAATGGAGTACATTGGCTTGGAAACACATTTCCATTCTTATGTATCATGGAAAAGAGTGATGTAATGAGTATAATGTAGACCAGTAAGTGGCATGTAATTGTTAGGCATGGTGTTTGGTAACTTAGAGTTCTGTAGAGTGTTGACTACTAGTAAATCACACACCACATGCTTACTTGCGGGTTTTTTGGTTTAGTTTGGGNCAATTGATGGATCATTCTGATGTTTTTTCAAATCTTCCAGAACCTATTAAGTTCTAAGATAAAAATCAGTATTAGTCATTTAGGTACCCCTTAGGCAGCTCTTCAAACTCTGTTTCAATTCGTCTTCACCTATAAATTTGTTTCCCTGTACAGACTGGCCAAAGTAATGTGGATACTGTATCAAGCTATGCCTAGCATCCTCCAGAGAAAATGCAGAACTTTTTAATATTTCCGAACAAATTGAAACGGCACCATTTCCAGATTTTATATGAAAAAGAATTTTAGAGACTAACAAGTAATTCTGTGTCTAAGGAGTACTTTCTTTTACATGGTGCATGTGAGACCCAATTCCTCGATCTAAATTATTTAGGAATTAAGAAAAATACATGGGTGACTTGTTTTAGTCCTTGTTACCTTTTGCCTTGAATAGTCTTAAGTTGCTAATTATTCATTCTTTTGCTGTTTACTAATACATAGTTGTAAACACCAAGTATCTTGTCTTTTCCTTCAGGGTTGTACCTTGCTCCTCCTGGTTCTTTTTGTGTATGATGTATTCTTTGTATTTATCACACCTTTTCTAACAAAGGTAAGTAAAGTACTTCCCTACTGCGGGCTGCTCACAAAGCAAAGTGTAACGACCTGTTTCTCTGTGTGTTTCTAAATGATCCCAGACCTGTTGAGTGAAATGCTGATTTACAATTTTCCCCTTTTCTTTAGACTGGGGAGAGTATAATGGTGGAGGTGGCTGCAGGCCCATCTGATTCTGCCACTCATGAAAAGGTACTGTATATAGTCTGAAAACATGGCACTAACTTCCAGCTATTACACTTTCAACTTCCCTACAATTCAAAGACCACAAAGGTGAAATGGAGATGCCAGTCTGAAAAGAATTTAATGTGGAAATAAGCATTCCTGTGCTCCTGGAAATCTACACCAAATGTAGGGGGCAAAGCAGAGTTTTAGTGGTTTATCACAACAGCTTTGGTCTTCCTTTATTGTGCTTTAAAAGGGTTTTAATATAAGGAAGCGGGTTAGCTCAGCTTCACAAAAACACTTTGACCACATTTGTAAATATAACTTACTACTAATGAAGCATATCCATTTTTACCCAAAGAGATAAAACTTACATGATCAATCTGTCTCTTCCCCCTCCTCTCCGGTTTTGATAATTGCTTTATGAAAAGCTGAGGCTATAGGCAAAGGAGAGAAGTACAAATTGGAGACAGAAAGAAAACAGAACTCAGTATTCAGTGGTTCTGTACCATTTGACAGCAGCCAGTACAACATGATGTGGCTGGATCAGGGAGGAGAGTACATGAGATGTAGGAGATAGTGAGATACACTGTGCAAAACAAATAAGAAATTAATCTGTAGGAAAACTGGTTTTGTTAATTAAACGATTTTAAGGATGCTGGGTCTCTCTTCAGCAATGAATGTAATACTGTTGCATGAGAAGATAGTAAAGAAGATAGTTGTTTGCAGGATGATTTATGAGTGGATCCATCCATACTAATTTCTTTAACTTCTTACGTTCTTGTCTTTTGTACACCTTTAGTTTCAGTTTTGTGCACAGAATGAATTGTATAAAACAATAACGATAGTATAAGTAGATAAAATTATTCTGGTACTAACATAAGAAAAGGAAAACAAGAAAAAGTGTCTTTAATGTACTGTATTGAAGAGCATACGTATTTGCAATGAACTTTGTAGTACTGTGCCTCAACATTGCAAATTATGTAATAGGACCATTTGGGGGGGGGAAGTCTTTAAAGTGATTTGAAAAATCACTTTTTAAAATTATTCAAGTCTTTACTCTTTTAAGACTTTTATTGCAACCAGTAGAATGAAATATAAATGGTTATTTCTTATGCATGTGGCCACTTACCTAGATTTTTTACGTTCCTCCAGTTAAAGCAAAATTGATACCCTATTGCATGTGAGGACTTTGAAATTAATGTAGTGTTTTGAGATGTCTGTCATGCGGAGTTGTGTTGGCTGTTTGTTTTTAGGAAGTATTTCATCAGTCCTGTCTTAAATACATTTTGCTAGCTGTCAGTAATATTAATAAGAGATTTTAAACATAAGGATCTGCAATGTAAAAAAAAAAAAACAAAAACAAACAAACAAAAAAACCACAACAAACACTTGCTCTATTTGAAGTCTGCAGTTGCAGTACAACAGGAATAAGATCTGGTAGATGGTGTCAGTATGTAGGGAAAACAGCTTTGCATAAAGCATATGTGTGTCTCATTTCAAGCTCCCAATGGTTCTGAAGGTTCCACGACTGAACTCCTCACCGTTGGCTCTCTGTGACAGGCCTTTTTCTCTCCTAGGATTTGGAGACATTTTAGTTCCAGGTATTTCTTGTTTAG
Organism: Burhinus bistriatus; assembly: GCA_013397275.1. Taxonomy (NCBI): domain Eukaryota; kingdom Metazoa; phylum Chordata; class Aves; order Charadriiformes; family Burhinidae; genus Burhinus; species Burhinus bistriatus. Next base: position 115,084 of record VYXH01001285.1, read on the forward strand.
CATGTTAAGAATTTTACTTTTCACACTGTCATATTAGTTTATTCCTCTTGCACTTCTGCTTCAAGGGAAGTTTGATTTGACTTCTGTAAACCTGATAAATTTGTAAGTGTATCTTTTATGTTCTTTTTTTCTGTGCTGTTTGCTTTTTCCATAAGAAATTAAATGCACATAAATCTTATGGTTCAGTTTCACATAAAGTGATGTCAAGAAATGTAGAGAAATATCAAGACTTGATTTAGCAACTGATTTTGTAGTATGAAACATATTTAATAGTGTGGTAATAGAGGAAGTTATTTGTCCATTTGCACATGATTTGAGTACACACACACCTGACCCCTCAAAACTTCATAATTTTGTTAGGCACGCAACATCCAGTGTTTCTACCACACCTTCTCTCAAATTTGACTTTAGATAGTATGCCTGGCACTACTGCAGGTGAAAACAGGTATGCATCTTCTGGCTTTCAGATTTCTTCTGAGAAATCATTTCTTTGTTTTCTTGTATTTTGGGAAATATGAACTGTGTCATCCCCGTCTGTGTCCCCTCCTCCCCCCAACCTATAACAGGCATAGTCATTAACTATAAATTTCTACTGTCTTTGCTAGGTGCTGGAAGGGATGAACTTACCCTTATTCTTGCTGTGAACGCTGTATTTTTACAATTGTTCATTAGGGAAAGGGTGATGTTTTGTATCTAGGATCTGTGTATTTGTAGACATTAATTTTATTAGAGTGTTGCTTTTGTGCTGGGTTTGTGTTATCATATCCTGTAAGCTGTGCAGCCTCCTGAGTGATGCTGTCATAGTACTTAAACACTGGGCTGCCCAAATAAGTGTTTAAGAAAAAAAACAGAAACCAAAACAAACAAAAAACCAAAAGTTCCTAGATCATTTGATGCATTTTGTGTATCTTAATGCATTAATGTGTTGAAAGCATGTTGTAATTGTTCTTTCCTTTCCTAGGCTTACTGGTGGCCTATTGCCATAGATTTGATATTCAGGTGCAGTCGTCCAGAGTCTATTTTGTAGCCTGCACAATAGGTATGTATTCCATCACTGAGTTTTTTGATGTCATTTTCCTGAGCTGTTTTGTCTGCCATATATAAGCAGAGCTTCTTGTTACCACAGTTTGTCTCACTATAACCCTTACATCTATACTATCTTTATACATGCTTAGCTACTCATTCTAGTTTCTTGATTCATGAATCTGACTTTATTGCGTATGAGAATTTGGTTTCAGGGGTATCTTCCTTTGACTTTGTTCTTAACTTTTCGTGTACTCTGAAAATCCGTGACTTATGATGTAATGAACTGGATTATGATGGCTGTAATACCTCTAAATTAGTTGTCGTCTTTAGTTTGTAAAATACACAGAGTTATATGCCACAGACTTAAAGACGACTGATGAACAGGATCTAGGCTCTTCCAGATTTCTGTTGGCTTTGTTACAAAGTATGCTAGCGAAGACTTTAAGATGCTTGCAGTTCATGTCATGAAAAATTTTCATGAAAAACTGCTTTAGAAATTCTTTTGATAAAATAGCAAAGTTCTTGGAGACTTATAGCAGGGTGAGAGAGATGCTTTTATTTCAAAGTACCAAATATTAAATAATTTCCTCTCATGTATACTTAAAAGAAACTGTTGTCTTACCTGGTACTTCCAAAACACTTTTACAGAAATTGATAGGAAAATGTTGTGTCGATGAAGAGTCAGCAGTGTACTATTGCAGCAATGAAAACTAACCACATGCAGGGCTGTGTTAGCAAGACTGAGTCACAGTATGAGAGAAGTGATTATTCCTCTCAATTTGGCAGTTAAGACTGTCTTAACAAGGATCCCTGGTGCAAGACAGACATTGACATAATGGAGTAAATCCAGTGGAGGCCATCAAGATGACTGAGGGCTGGAGCACATGATCTTAAAAGAAGTGAAGGCAAAGAGGAGATTCTGTTGCTGTCCTAATGTGAGGATGCAGAGAAGACAGAGACAGACTTTTCTTACAGGTGCACAGGGATAAGATGTGATGGACTTAAGTCACAAGAAGAAATATTTCAACTAGATATAAGGAACTCTCACTAATAACATAATGTGCCCTGGAAAAAAACATTTTTGAAGAACTGTAAAAAGTTATTGAGTATTCTAATCATAGAATCATTTAGGTCACCTCAGAATCTTCGTCATCTGGTTCCTGAGTAAAAATCGGTTGGATTTAGCTTCATTGTTCTGAAAATGTTATTGAAAATAATTACAATATGAGATCCTAGCTGCTTCTGTTCTACATAATAATTTTTGCAGAATATGTGCAGAAATTAAATAAAAGTAATAAATTATAACGTACAGCTGGCTTGTTTGTTTGGGTTTTTTTAATGGTGTTGCAGGATAGTAAGAAAAAGCCAAAGCTAGGCCGAACAACAAGCACATGTTATAACGGTCAAAATAATTGTCTGTATCTGACTTCATAAATACAATGTGAGGCAAATTATTACATTTGTTTATCTTGCCTTTCTCAAACTGCTTAAGGTAATGATTTAATTGCACAGGATGGACTATGCCAATCACACTACTTTCACAACGTTATTATCAATGGAAGGACTGTAATATACTGAAACTTAACTCTGTTAAGTAAACCACTATTCCAAATTTACATTGTGTATATAACGCTTGTGTCTAAAGAGGCCTGAAAAAAATCTGGAGATGTTGTTTTACATATTACTTGAAAAAAGTTCCTGTTAGCATGTTTATTGCTAATTATTTAGTTGTTCTTGAGCAGAGCTATATCTGAGTAACTGGTTTTTACTCGGTTTGTTTCCTTCCAGCATATGGCATAGGCCTCCTTGTGACCTTTGTTGCCTTGGCGTTGATGCAAATGGGCCAGCCTGCTCTCCTCTACTTGGTGCCATGTACTCTTCTTACAAGCTTTGCTGTGGCTCTTTGGAGAAAGGAGCTTGCAATGTTCTGGACAGGCAGCGGCTTTGCGGTGAATACCAGTTTGATATGAGTGTCTTCAAGAAATACTAATATTATAAAAACCTAACTAGAATTAAAGTTGAGTAAAATATTGCAGTATTATCAAACAAAACCAAAGACTTTTGTTTTGCGTGATTTTGTTTGCTTTCTTACATACTTTTTTTGCCTCGGTAAGGTTTTCTTTTTTTTAATGTTTATGGCCACCTAAACTGGTTAGTGAAAAGTAAAGCAGATCTTGTCTTTCCTCCTTGATTCTGCCATAATTTTACTGCTTTGATCTCTGAAATTATTATTGTTATTGTTTTATTATAGAAAAGATAATGTTTTATAATATTATATAAGATATATTCTTAAAATATTTTTCTTCATATTTTTTCGTAGCCTATTACTTTTGAAGGTAGAAATCTAGCTCAATATAGTAAATTATCACTTTGTTTCACTGTGGTACAAGTGAAATTAATTTGGTTCCAAAAGGAATAATTTCTATCATAATGCATGACTACAGATTTTGAATAATTACTTGAAGGGCAAATCTATCAAGCTAGAGGTTCCCCCAGTGAGTTTAATTTGTTATTCAACTATTTGTGATAACCTTCACAACTTTCCTCTAGAGAATTGAATTTAACTGTTGGAAAAATATTTGAGATCATCTGAAATGTGATGGAAAAGTTGCCAGTTGTACACTGATAGTAAAGGTGGGCAAAATCAGAGAATGATGAAGTGCCAAAGTGCTGCTTGCCTGTTCCTGCATAATCAGCAGAGCACATTTGAAATCAGCAAGGAACGATCAGGCAGAAAGCAGTTAAACACATTTCTGGAAGAAAAATCCCTTTGTGTACTGTAAAACACAGACAGTATAACTGTATGCATGTGTCCACTACTGGAGAATGATAATGGAGATGATGGACCTTTAATCTTCATCTTGTATGACCATCACTCCTGATAACTGGACACAGTAATTCTTGCTTTCTGTCATTCTGACTGTGATCTTCCATTTACAGAAAGACCTACCTCAGCCTCCTTTGGTGATAGCTCCTGTCAGCTGCCCTGAGCTTCCCAAAGACAGCAATGTACCAGCCTGTCAACAAGACACAGAGCAAATGACCAATCCTACTCTCCATGTGAAGGAGCTGCATGGCCCCACCTCAGCTGCAGAGGAGCTGGCTGATGCTGACACAAAGATGGACCAGTCAGAAATTTCTGTTGCACAGAGTGAGGAACCAGCCGGTCAGAATAAGGATGACCTTGAAAGCAAATGCCTAAATGCAAAGCAAAACCAGCTGGAATAAACGATGGGATAAGAACTACTTATTTTCCCTCACAAACATATCCATATAAAACCAGTATGTATTTAGGACTGGTTTAGTAGTGTTCGTGTGCATTGAGGAACCTCACTGGGAGTCTGATCATCAAATCCATCAACGAATGTTCTGCCTCCAGCTTTGGTACAGCTATACACTTCAAACATCTTTCTGAAATATGGTGCTCTACAAGGGTTCTGATGTATCGATTTCAATGATCATTTTATTAGTGAATGCCTTTGAACGCTCCATTTTCATTATACCAGGATAGTATTAAGAGTCTTTATTTACACAGTACTCTGTGCTTGTGTGGCTATTTTGCTGCTTTAGCATAGTGTAGGTTAACATGGAGGAAAAGCATTGAACAAGTCTGCTACAATGCTTAGTTGAGAGAAACATGATGCTTTTTTTAGCACTTTCCCTATTGTCACCTTTTACTTTACTTTTCCCTGCTTGTCAAAACCATTGGTACAAGGGAATGCTTTAGTATAAACTGACATTCAGGAAATGCAGAGAATGGTTAAATTACCATCCTCTGAAAGAATTTATACTACCGTGGTGCATTAAATGCATCTCTTAACTTTTTTGTCTTTTGTTTTTACTTCCAGGTACCTGGGTTGGCTACAGTGTAGTTTAAAAAGTAGGATGAATGGAGCTACAGGGAGCTTTCTAAGCACTCGTATGAACTTTAGGGGCTGTCTCTGAAAATAAAGTGTCACAGAACACTGTCTGGAAGCAAAAGCATATTAAGAATATTTAATGTTTTAGAAATGAAATGAAATACAAGCCAAATAGGTAAGAAAGCAGGTAGTAGCACTATACTAAGCTTAATAGGCAGTATTTTTGTTGGGGAAAATGTTAAATTAAAGCAGTAGAAGTTCGTATGTTTGGGGTTTTGAGCTTCTACTTGTTATTTGTTTAAGGAATATAATTACAGTTTCTAATTCTGAAGAAAATAATCTGGTGTTTTTATTCCCAAGGGAGCACATATGGTGCTATAGTCAGTTGTGATTTAAAGCTACTTGCTGCTCAGTAACTAATCAACTGCCTCAGTCATGTTTTGTCTTTGACCCAGGAGTAGCCAAAGCATGGCCTGTCAGGTTCTGGAATGAGGCTGTGATCTAGCACCTCTTGATACATGTCATTGTGAAGGACAAAATTTATGAATTCAAAACTTTTTGGGGTGCAGCTGGTCTTACTTTATATTCCTGAAATACTGTGTTTTCCTGTATATCATAATTGAGTCTTTTATGCATCAACTTTAGTACGCATAGAGGGGTGATGTGATTTGCATATTATTTATTCCATCTAAGAATATTTGGCTTTATCAAAGGTGTCTGTTCTAAACTTAAATTACAGTCCCAGAAAGCCTCAGACACTTCACATTGAAACTAAAATAGAAAATGGAAGTATTCTGGGATCCTACAATATGATTCCAAATTGCATGGAAGATATACTCTTCAGAGTATTTGAGAACCCAAACTGTCATTTACAAAAGTATCATCACAGTGACATGATCGGAGGCAATGCTTTTAAATTAAGAGTCTCCAGTTGGCATGTTGAGTTGGATTCTGCAGGGCTCTCTTTTATTGTCTGTCTGTAAATTTCAGCCATTGTCTTTTTGGCTAGGTCTTTCAAAAGTTTGCCCTGTGCTTTTTGGATGATAACTTCTGTTTTTATTGGTTTCACATTGGGTGGATAGTATTCTTTCTCTAGAATGTGAAAGGCTTTCTGTAAAACCACACTATGGTTTCAGAGTTTTACCAGCTTCTGCTTAAAGCCTCAAGCTCTGTCTGATGAGTTGATTTAATGGTGAATTCCTTGAAAGACTTCCTGAGTCCAAAGGCCTGCACTACATTTAATTTACAAATCACGCTGATGGAAGATAGCAGTACTATCTGTTTTTCAATCTCCACTTTCATGGACTGTTACTTTTTCCAGCAGTAATCTGAACCAATTATTACTAATAAAAAGCAACAGAAACATTTTACTGAAAACTTGAGCCAGCTGGATTATGCCTTAATTTAAGCCATTGTATAAGTATGTATATTAAATTAAGAAAAAAGTCTTGTGTTTAAGTAATGAACTTAACATATAGAAAGAAAACAAGTTCAGAGACTGACTCAAAGATCTATGTTTTTTTGCCTCAATTGTCTTTCAGTCATGATGTTATTTGGAATAGCTTTTTATATACTTAAAAGCCAGTAGCTTACTGATGAAGCATTTCATTTTATCATCTACTTGAAAGTGTATTTTAACATTTGTTCTCATATGTTGTGGGTTAGGAGACAATTTATTTCTCAAATTGTTTATAACTCAATTAAAGTGGAAGAATTCATAACACTTAACGTGTAGGCATTTATCAGTTGCTTTGTTCACATTACATTCTAGATAGGTCTGCTTCGAGCATGTGCTTCAGGGGACTTGTTTTAGTCACACACACACCCCACACCCCCCAAAAAAACCACCAAACAACAACAAACTCCACTGGGAGGAAAAAATAAAACAAACAAACAAACAAAAACCCCAAACAAACAAACAAACAAAAAAAAAAAACAACAAAAAAAAACTCAACCAAAACCACCATGCCTCTTTGGATCACAGTAGTGAGAATCAGATTCTTTCCTGGGTCTGAAATTATTAAGTATCAGGGTATTGGACCAAGTGTGTGTTTGTGTCCTCTTGAAGAGTTGCACAAATGCAGCTGAAGTTAGGATGCAACCTGAAAGACTTTACTGAGGGTAGCAAGTAAGGGAGAAGTATCCTAAACCCTCTTTTAATTTGGGGATTTTTTTTTTTATTGTCACAAATGAAATATATATAAAAAGAAACAGGAAAACATATATTCAAAAATATATTCTGTTTTTACCATTGCCAGTAAAAAAGAGCACATCCACATATGTAAGAATTATACTTGTGGAAGTATTTAATGTTTTCTCTAAACTTGGACAAATCCTAGAAGACAGAAAATCAGCACAGTGTATTTTCCAATAGGTTTATAAACATGTCTAATAGAAAGCTTCATTTAGGAAACTTGGTTTCATTTTTTCCTCCTTCTTTTATATTAACCATACCAAATTTCTTGAACTTTCTATGTGATGTCTTGATTTCAGATAATCAGTCAAGCTTTTCCTTCAGAAGCTGTTCTTCTCTTAAGGTAGCCTTCAGTGTGTCTTTTGTTAAGAATGCCTTGCAAGTCTTGATAGCATTTTTCAGACATGCACACTTCCGTGTTTCAGATTTGGTTTTTGCATCCATGATGCATTGCTCAGACTGAGAATGTATCATGACTATAATGGTAGTGCCTGTTGACTTCTAAGTATGCTGGGAAATAGCACTGACTGGAGTCAGAGAGGAACCAGCAAGTAAACCATACTGAAATAATGCGGTTTTGATCTTTAAGAATGTGGCTGCATTCATTACTTAATACACCGTTTGGGAGGTGCTGTATGTTTCCCTGCAGCTCTTACTTTGTTCTCTAGTATCTGACAGGCAACAGAATGCTTAGAGAATTTAAAGGTAGTTTTCTACTTAACCAGGAACCATGTTCTCCTGTAGGTTCTTGCTTTGAAAGCTCTTTCAAAACTCAATACTTGAGTCCACATATATGCTCAGTGTTTCCTGGATATCTCGCCCTACAGTTTGTAGAACTTTTTCTGGCTAGACAATTTAAAAAAAAAAAAAAAAGCCTATATTGGGTGTTTGGTAACAGTGGTGCCTTGAAGTAAATGCTTACATGCAGCTATTTTGATGCAAGATCCTGCAGTTTTGTTCTTACCTTTCTTCTCTTTAGCCCCATAGTTGGGTAGTGCATATATTTCTGGTTTCTTGCACTACACTGGCTGTTTAGGATGTAAAGCCCTGTAATATTTATTTTTAATGGCAATTTGATTATCAGTTAGCAAAACAGAGTATTTTGTATATGTTTTCATCACTTGGCATGTTACTTGTAGTACGTTCATGGGTAAATAAGCTGGCTAAGCAGTAATGTGCAACTAGTGCATATTGACACTTGACATGCATCCCATTGACACAAGTAAGTGTTTGAAATATAGGCATACCAGCAGATCCTAATATTTGTCCAAAGCCTGCAGAGATGGTGCCTTTTTCCACAACAAATATAATCTCTGGTGTTTTAAAATAAAGTCTGTGTAAGGGCTGCATCTTCAGGAAAATTAGGACATTATTATTAGAGACTCCAGAAGAGAAGAGGAACTATGATCAGAGGTCCAGAGAACATCAGCAACAAGGAGAGATTACTCTTTAGGTATTTTATCTAGAGTGTCCTTTCTCAGCTGGCCAGCAGGACATTAAGCTCAGAGTCGCGCTTGCAAGCTCTTTGGCTTTTCAGTTTAGGCTCTATGCTAACGATGCTAGGTAGGTTGGAGAGGGAGAGGATAAGAAAAAAGTGAAGGTGGCTCAGAAAGCATGAGGAGATACTGAAAAACAATGGCAGTGGAAGAGTTTACTCCAGAGAGGTCCAAAACTACTACTCCAAAGAGAACACCTAAGGGCATGTATGATAAATATTCAAAAATTTGAAATGCTACTGCAAATTGGAAAAACAAATTATTTTGTTCCCTTTCCAGTAGGGATGGCATTAGAATTAATAGACTTAAATTACAGTAAGGGAATTTTGGGGCTGGTGGTAGAAAAGTCTCTATGAATGGTTTGGAAGTGTATGATACTCTGTGGGGTAGGGTTATTTGCAATACATGCGATTGCTGAGCTCATCTTGTTCTGAGAGTAAAGAATTCAACCACATAGACAAGATCCACATCATGCCACTTGCATTAGGCAAGCCCTGGCCCACTTTAGTCCAGGTGTAGCCTGAGGATTGGGCTTTCTATAAATCGGTGCCATCGTAGCATGAACTTTATCACATAGGAGCCAGTTTGTATCTTACCAGTGCTGTAAGCATTGCAACTGACAGTTCAGATCTTGTATTACAAAGACTTGTTTTGTTAATTTAAAGATGATAAAGCCTCTGGAAAGAAACCACATTGAAGCACATGTTAAATAGAGGCAGTGCTCTTTCTACTGAGATAAGAATTATTAAATGCGTGTTTAATTTATTGAATTTTATTCAATGTTTCTGGCACCCTGGAACACTTTTTGGAACAGGACAGCCTTGTATTCTTCCAGAAGATTCCTTTGGCACTGACACAAGAGAAATATCTCTTCACTGATCCTCTTTATTTTCTTCTTTTATCAATTATGTGCTCTTCTACGAGTCTTTCACCTTTGCCTTTTTGTCTTCCAATTTTGCAGGTAAATATTTAAATTATATGTGGAGTAAAGATGAGGTTTTGCCATCTGTAGGTTAGTGATAGATGACAAATAATGTTCTTAAACTGGATTTTCTTGAATTGGGAACTAGTATATTGTGCAGAGTCATCTATAATTTCAGGAACTAGTAGAGGACTTAACTTCTTGTGATGCAGTGACTGAGTTTTGATTCTGTTCTCCCAGGAGTTGTTGGGAATATTGCAACTCTTGGTCCTGTTGTTGATCTGGTGGTAGCCAAGGCTTACAAGTGCACATGCTCCTGGGATAACTTGGAGCCACCTTCCTTAGCTGAAGGCGGCGTTACAGTTTATCAAGTTTCTCGCAATATTTTCCTGCATGTTAGCATGCAAGTTTAGCTCCAGATGGCAAACTTCATACAAGTGCTTATCTCTGAGAAATATTTGAGATGATCTGTAGGCTAGAAATTTTGGTTGAGAAATGCTTACTGCTGACACATATGCACTGTATGTTGTGCACTTTCTTTTGGTGTTTACTGTAAATGTTGGTTAGCTGAAAATACAGAGACATGGTCTCAAAGTAAACAAGCTCATCATAGCTCCTAAAAAAATATTAGTGACTTGAGCTGGTAGGAGGCCCTGCAGTAGCAGATAACCAACACCGAATAGTCAAGTACTGCTGAACGATTTCCAGTATTGAGAGTGTGATGGTCTCTATGAGCAGCAATACCCTGTTCAGTCTGCACAGTGAGTTCAGTGCTGTTTCCAGGATACCTGCCCTGCAGCGTTGGATTGTATGCAAGAGTCACAGCTGATACTATTTCCAATATAATAATCTTTTCCTTAAGCCAGAAGTTTGTAACGGACATAAATAGCTCTTTTCATCTTAAAGTTGTAGCTGTAGTTTGGAAAATGCCATAAACCTGCCACTTCTCTATTGTGGATCCAAATGGCTGGGATGGTCGGAAGCTGGTGATGTCTGTAAGGAGCACAATCCTTGACATACATTTTCCACAGCAAGAAACCAGTAGGGTTTTGTTGTTCTTGTTCAGCTCTGACTGAAGTTTTTCCAGTTCATGTTGAACAAAAATTTCAAAACAGTGGTTCAGATTTAGTTTGACAAAAAAAACACACAGTGGTGCAGTTGAATCTGGTTTCGGTCAGAAACTGACAGGGGAGACCTCAAAAATATGAGTGTGTCACAGATGTTACCACAGACTCCATCATGACAGCAAGCCTGGGTGAGGGGAGAGCCTTACTTCTCTCTAATTGCCAATTAATGGCAATGGCCTGTGTGTGCTGGTGTGAGCATCTATTGCCTGTTTGTCTTCAGCTCATGCTCTGTCACTTGTCCTATCCAACAACCTTTTTATTCTCAAACTTTCATAGAGCCAGCACAGGCAAAAAGAAATCTCTGTTTCATAGTGCACTCCCAGTGCTGTCTGAAAAGCATGCAACTGGGAATCGGACACCGTAGCCCAGCGTGATGCCTAGGTTGCGTGTTGCATTCATGGAAGGGGGTTGGGTGGGGGGTCATATTTTAACACTAAGGATTAATCATTTGATCCTAGAAGTCACTGACAGTAAGTATGAGCTCGGGTACTTTCAGCCTGGCAACATATGAAAGCAAAACCTAGCTGTTTAAATTAAAATACGGATTTACAGCTCTGACCATGGATGGTATGCTCATTATTTTTAACCATGTTCCTTCAGTTTCTCCATCCAGGCCAGTGCTGGAGGATCCAGGGCTCTAGCAGCATCCTAGCAATGCGTAAGTCCCGTTTGAACAATGCTTGTGTTACTTTACTACAACTGAAGTAGTGGTGCTTTGTACGTGGATCAGATGGGAGGCTGGAGGCAAAAATGTAGAGCAGTATGACAAGGATTTATGAGATAAGAGTAAGATATCTATTTGCTTAATGCTAGTTTCTTGGATGCTTGATAGTAGCTGCTTTCAGTGAGGAAGTTTATTCTTGGGAGGTAACATAAGTAGAACAGTTTTAAATGTCTGATGTATTTATTGAAGGACTTTGTACTAATGTTCAAATAATAGTATATAGGCTAGTGTTATGAAGAGTGCATACTAAAGGTTGTTAATTTTGGCGCTTGCGAATGCATACATTTAACTCTGCATATGTATGCATGAGGAATAAACTTTTTAAGCTTTTTTCATATGGTGCTGAATGAAGGATTTTCTTGTGATCCAAAACCCATAATATATTTTTGCTATTTTAAGATCTTCTATGCAGTTTGGCCCTGTAATTGAGGGGGGGGAACAAACAAAAAACCCCAAACAAACAAACAAACCAAATACAACATACTACCACTGAAAAAAAAACAGCTAAGAGAGTTGGCCAGTGTAGGAAGACTGGTGTGGAACCACAGTTCAAGTATTTTTCCTGCACAGGGGCTACTATTGCCAAACGAACTGAAGCTGTGCAAATGAAGTGCAGATGGGATGTAAAGAATGAGGGATTTAGTTCTCTGTAAGGATGTAGTTAGTCAACAGCTGTGTCAGGGATGCTGACAAAATGAATATCCTTCCCTGATTCCCTGATTTTTATCTGGCATCTCACTCACCTTGTCAGCTAGTCCATTAATTGCATACACTGTGCATATTAGTTTCATACTTCTAGTTCAATAGATGGCTGGATCATAGACCCCCTTATGTGAAGAGGGTAACTCTCACACAGGCTGTAGAAGGTGGAGTATTTTCTAGCTGATGACTTCCAAAATTGGTGCACGGTATCTACAAGGATAAATAAATCAGTAATTTGTGACTTTTATCTATGATATAAGTATCTTATATCTGTGGTACAAGTAAGAGAATTTTTTTGTTATTGTTTGCAAGTAATAAAAAAGAACTGAACATATCATCTTCCTGTGCTGGCAATAGGATGGAGCCATTGCAAAGACCAAGAGAAAAAGCGATGTTGTTTCCAAGTAGTAAAAGACCTTTTTGGTAAACATTTCTGTTTTTCAAAAACTGTAGGTCTTACTGTAATATGTGCAGCAGATTTTCAGTTCAGTCTGGGAGGATTCTTTCCACCCTATGTCTATATAGGTTTTCATGGTTTTGGTATCAGCCGTCCCTCTGACTTGAGTTACAGCCTTGTATCCAATTGTACAGCATATAATAATATATATTTTTATATATATAAATACATAGTAATAGATACCATTTGCAGTGACCAAATGTAGATTTGCTTCTTCCTTCTGTGATGTAACAAGGGAAAAACTCTATTTCAAAATTAACAGTGAGGGGAAACGGGACAAGAGATGAGAAATATCTGAAGGGTTTCTGCAGAGTGAGTTTTCCATGGAGTAATTAAGCCTATTTCAGGCACACGTAGGTACGGTGAAAGAAAACAAACTTGAAAATGATTGGTCAACTGAAATTGCAGTGATTTTTTTCTTCTGTTTTGTTTTTAAAAAACACTGGAATTTACTTTCCTCTAGCCTGTTTTAGTTTAAAACTGTAAAAATTTTCTAAAACTGTAAAATAAAGATACTTAATTTTTCAACTGAATTTTGCTATTTTGTATCACCTGCACATTTGAAATCCAATTGTTTACTACTTTTTATTGTTTGCAACAGGATGTGATAAAATGTCTTTTGTGATTTTAAAAGATTGCTGCGCACAGCTTCTGCCTTGAGCTGAATTCCACACAAAATTTGTAAAACTTGCCCATGGCTTTTTCAAGTTTTCTTTAATGTGCAAGACTTGATACCAGAAACAGTTTGACATGCCGAAGTAGTCCATGCAAGTCATCTTTATAACCCTGATGTGATCATTGTATTGATCCAATCAGTTTTGACTAATCTGTTGCATGTTGTAGTGCTATTGTTTGGGAAGGAAGGTGGTTACTCTTTTTGAAAAAATAGTAAATTACAAGGCAAGTCATGGATGTATCCTAGAATGGTACAAACTGAAAACAGGTACATTTCCATTCTGTGGTTTTGTGCCCATGGTTTTCAGTATGCCCTCTGAGATACGTAATACAGCTGGGAAGACAGAAATTGAGAAATTTCTTGTGTTACTTGGCTTTTTAAAAAAAAAAAAAAAAGTTGCAGCAAGACAGCCTTTCTGTTTGGGCTGTTGCTGAGGAATCAAGAGACAGCTACTTCCATTCAAAGAGGGTTCAAAACCAGAAAGACTGGTTTTGTGTTAAATAAAGGGTAGTAAATATTAAGATACACTCTGGCCACAAAGCTCATCCTAAGGTATTCTAACCTTCATCCTACCTTAGCTGAAACAGTAACTAGTATTCTAGATTTAAAAATATGCAAAATTAGCATAATGAACAAGTTGTATGACTTTTATGATACTATATCTGTTGCGTAGGCATGGACACAGTGTTTGGTTTTAAAAAAAAAACCCAACAACAACAACAACAACAACAACAACAACAACAACAACAACAACAACAACAACAACAACAACAACAACAACAACAACAACAACAACAACAACAACAACAACAACAACAAAAAAAAAAAAAAACCAAAAAACAAACAAACAAACCCAAAACCTAAATTATTGGTCTTGGCACAGAGTAATTCTCTAATGGAGAATTAAATCATTCAAACAGGAGGATGTCTTCATCTGGGTCAGGTGAGACCCTAAACTGCTGTTCTGCTGGATGATGGTTCTACCACTAGTACCGCACTACTGATTATCTTAATTATATTCAAAGCATCTCCCAACTATCTTGCATATTTACTAAAGATCTGTCCTACGTGACCACTTCTGCGTCTCCAGGAACAGTTAGTGTTGACTATTTACAAGCATCTTCTTATCTATGTTCAGCTTGCTCAGTTTTGCCTCGGGCAGGCTCTGGAAGGAAGGGCTGGATTCTCCACCCAGGATGATGGCTCTCAATTGAGCACAGGAATTGGTCTATGCATAGATGCTGCCTGAAGGTTGTCTTTGGGGCACACTGAAATTCCCACCTGGAGAGCTCCTACACCAATACTTTCTTGTGAACATCTTCAGTCAATTGCATAGTTTCAAGTCAGTTTATTGTCTCAAATCTGTTCATTATCTCACCTGTGGAGACGATTAAGTGGGGAGTTCCTGGACGACCTAGGGACTTGATGACTTAGCTGCACTGGCTGTGCACACAGGGACAAGCTTGATCACCAGCTACACCACGACTAAAAGACACACTTGAGTTTTGTACTCACAGCTCACTTGTAAAGATTTCCATAGCTCTTGCCACATATCCCAAATGGGGCTCCCTTGTGGGCGTTACGCTCATCATAGTCGAGTATGTATGTGTCCTCTGCTAGTGCATAGCCATATATATAGTCCAGCCATTCAAATGGTCCATATTTTCCTCTGTGCGGGGCAGGGGAAATCCTCTTTTCCCTGGAGGACACAAGGAAACACCATCTGAGCAGCAAGCCTTGGCCTGGTGCTTCTTCCTAGATCTGTTGTCCATCCCCATGTTGGGAAGCATAGCATAGGCAGAGGGCATTAAGGAGCTGTGTGGACTCTGGTGTGGGGTTAGTCCATCCCAGGGGCAGAATTTTTCAGTCTTGTTGAAGTTCAGGAGGTTTCTTTTGTCCTTCCTGCTGTGCTCTGTGACCTCATTACCGTCATGTTAGCCAAAGGCAGCTGCTCTTTAAAGCTGGCAAAAAGATCCACAGCACCTACTGCAGTGATTAGGGCAATAGTCTTATTTCAAGTGAGAAGTTGATTTAGAGAACTCCAGAAGTCCTTATCAAGAGTATATTTATTTTGTACCTTACCTTGGATGGAGGTTAGCAAAGGGACACAATGCTGTGGCCGTTACAGAGCTGTCAGTGGCTGCCATACACTGAAAACAATTCCATCAAAGTTCAAATAACTTTCATGAATAAGAAGTTAACCAGTCACTCACTATTTCTATAATAATTCTGTGGAGAAAAAAGAGGGGGAAACTCCTAGCGGGAAAAAGCCATATAACCATCCGGTTTCTATATTTATAAAAATCACTGGTGCAGAATTGGATTTTATGGATAAAAATGGTTTTCTTCTGAAATTTCCTTGTAAAGTTATATACAAGTATTATTTGTTCTGTTCCTATATTTGCTTATATTTTGATTGTTTTATTTCTCTGAAATCAAGATTTAAAATGAAATTGAATCAACAGATCCTTTTGTTGTTTCCTTGTTCCTCTGTTGGTGCAGAAAAAGAAAATGAAAAAAGAAAATCTGCACTGAAAATGTGGCTTGGGGTGGTGCTGGAGAGCATGTGATGCCCATCTTTGATGCATCAGGATGGGGTTCTGATGATAAAATAATTCTTAATTTCTGACCAATTGCCATAAGCTGCTATTTTCTGTTCCTGTTCCATTTCTTAGTTGTATCACAGAAAGGCACAACCATTTAACCTCATCTTCATTCTTTCCATGCCCTCAGTAAAAAGGCTTTCCCGGGAAGCAGAATGGTCCTTGAAATTCTTTGATATAAAACCCTCCATGCTGTGTATTTTGCACCTAGAAATTTTCTTGGCCATTGAAATAATTATGTATCTTGTGCAAAGCATTTTCCAGCACTCCAACGTGTAACGTAGCAAACCAGCTAAATACTGTTAAAGGCATTTAAATCCTTCTGGTGCATCACGTTGTTTTCCTGATTGCTCTGTAGAATTTCAAGTATTATATTGCTTTAGTGCAGTGTTTATTTTATCTGTACACTGTAATAGTGTGTGCAGCAAACCTGCAATGAGCAGAGTGGCCCCAACTGCCCCTGTTGAGTTGGGCGAATTCAGCTGCCAGCAATCACACGCATAGTGACTTTCTTCTTGTTTAACTTGTATGTGTTTGCTCCCAGCCCCTTCAGTGGGAGTGCAGAGGCTGCTACTGCTACTCCTCCTTTCTAGCCTATTCTGTCACTAATGCACCTACTAGATATTACTGGCTTTTTTCTCTTACTGCAGCCATATCTTCCCCTCCCTGTCAGTAAGGACGGGAGCTGCTTGTGGCATTCACTGGCTTGCTTACTGTCAAATGTGTTTATATTCAGAGATTGCTGCATTTTCCTGGTTCATTGAACCTTCAGGAGGAATTTTAACCAGCCAAGTCTTCATTATTGGTGCTTGGGAGGAAACCTGAAACAGGTTTCAGTGGTTGCTGCTCGGTCTGGAGAGATCTGTGGGACACCTGATGTTAGGAATGAAAGAATACACTCTTATCAAAACCAACTTCAGAGAAGTGTCTATGATAATTTCATAATTTAAAGCTCTTATGTTCTTTCCTTGCTTTGCTCTTCAAACACACTAACTTCTGAAGTTTGCCATTAATGTTGAAGCTACTTAGCATCAGAAGTGGCAATCGGGTGAGAACTGACTGTGTCAAGCGGCAGGCAAAAATTCAGATTAAAGCAAAGCCAGTTCTCAGTTTTTCATGTGTTTCTTGTCAGTCATTTGTTGGCTCAAATGTCAACTTTAGCACAAGGAAACCTGTCCAGTTTTGGCCTCTGCCATAGATGTGCATGATGCTAGAGAATCCCTGCAGGTCCCTGTGCAGCAGTTAGGCCATTTTCCTCGCACAGAGATTGTTATGATGATGAGTATGGACTGTGAGGGCTATGGAAGTCTGACTGAGGAAGCTAGTGGGTTTTTTGTAAAAGTGCTCCCCTTTCCTGTTTTCTGTGTGCATGGGACAGTGCTTGTTAACAGATCACCCACACGGTTTTACTGCATGGGGCTGACAAGTTCTGGTGAGCAGGGCGAATTCAGTGCTGCTGGCATGAATCACCAGCACTTCAGGAGCAGTTTTGCTTTCTGTCCTGCTCGTGAAACGCTACGGAAGTGAATGGGAGTTGTACAGTGAACTGCAGAAACTGTACTACGGGCTGGGGAGAAGCAAGAGCTGGGGCACCTCTGCTCGAGTTTCCAGCGCAGGCAGTAGGGGGCAAAAAGTGCTTAAACCCAAAGTCCAGTGAAGAAACAAACCAGTTTTCAGGGTGAATCGTTTCTGCTTCTCAGCCTGTGCCTTTAAGCTCCGTATGCAAACTCCCCGTGTGCCTCCCACCCTCCTCTCCAGCGTCTCCCGCGGGCGCTGTGGCTGGGCAGCCGCCGGGGAGGGTGAGCCCACGGGAGGCGCCGCTCCGCGGGAGGAGGTTTCCAGGGAAAACCACCTCGGTGGCAACGGGAAAAGCAAAGCAGGTGAGTTCCTGCTCCTTCTTAACAGTCCTTTTTATTTGGCTCGGGTGGGAAGAGATTAACCCGCACCTTCTGTGGTAACTGCACCCAGCCGCGGGTGCATCTTGCCCCCCGTGGTCCCCCGCCTGCACACACCACCCAAGGCAGATCTAAAGGTGGGCAGCGCAGGCAGAGCGAGCCCTTCTGCCGCCCGGTCCTGGGGACGGCTGGCTGTAAGGGCTCGGGCAGTCTCTCCTCCTCACTTTTCCGGCAGGGTTTGCTGCCTGCACTCGGACATTCCCAGACAAGTGGGAAATTGAAACTGCTCCTCCCCACTGAATTTTCCGCCCGTGCTTGGGGAAATTCCTTTTGCTTTGCTGGCTCTAAGGAAACTGCTTGTTTCTGAATTTATTGCCTGTTAGGGGAAACATCTAACCTTTTATTTGAAGTAACAGACGCAAATAACCTCAGTCACTTATGGCTAAATAATTTTCCTTATGTGATCCTAGAGTGCTTTTTAGTGTTTTTCGAGTCCATGTGACTCGGATGTTGGGAGCACTTCGCACAAACAAATTAGTGATGCTGGAGGGGATTCGTTCTGCTCGTCAGACCAAAGGAACTGGGCACAGAAATGGGGTCCCCATTGAATGTCTGTGGAAGTTTGACACTTCTGCCAGTTGTGCCCTGCAGAAGTAGGACATTTCATCTTTTGTTTATTAACCAGTGTGTCTTCAGCTATACCGAATGTGTTATTTAATGGACGAGCGTTGGCGGCAAGTGATCTCTGGACCCTCTTCTCTGAAAGTACTGGTTAAGGAGGAACATCTTAGTTTCTTTAACACTCTGGAAACCAAACGCAGAGAATGGTCTACATTATTTAAAAGCTATAATGAATTATGAAATATTCTAGAAAGAAAGTTCAGGGTACTTCATGGGAAATAAATTGTGGAGCTTTAGCAATAATGCAAACCTAAACGCTAAACCTTCTAGCAACCTTCATGGGCTTGGAATAGCTCCATCATTTAAGTAAATGTTTCTGCAGCCGGGTGGTGCTTTGTTCCCACGGTTGAAGGAAAGGGTTTGAGAGTGCTGCCACGCTGCTTTGCACCCACTTACTTCCAGCGGTGAGGCTGCCCCGCAGAGAGTTCACACATTATCACCCCGTATCATGCTCAAGGCAGGGCCCGGTGGGTGAGGGTGCCAAGCAAGGCAGCACAGGCCAGTGCTGTGCCAGTATCCTGCAGCCTGTGCTTGGGCATCATCTCCTCAGGCAGCAGGGGCTGACAGAAGCCCCTGTACATGGTCACACAGCCTCAGCATTTGAGTTTAGCAGATGACATTATCCCATATTGATACGTGTGGCGTTTCATTCTGCAGCCTCTGAAGTCAATGACAAAAATCCCATTGACTCATCTGCTACGAGTTTCATGCTTGACTGATGTCTTTCATCACTGACTGGTTTCTCTGCTTAGTTTGAGGGAGCACGCATTGCAGATGACTCGTTTCCGGGTAGCATGGGGGTTTTGTGCCCATGAATGTTAATGCCTACCTCTCAAACGGTAGTAACAG
Source organism: Burhinus bistriatus (assembly GCA_013397275.1). Taxonomy (NCBI): domain Eukaryota; kingdom Metazoa; phylum Chordata; class Aves; order Charadriiformes; family Burhinidae; genus Burhinus; species Burhinus bistriatus. The sequence continues at coordinate 134,296 of VYXH01001285.1, forward strand.
CTGAAGCTAGATACAAAAAAATGTAGTTTACACATTGCTTCTAATGTATATAAGCTGGTAAGAAAGAATAAAATGTGATCATCTGCAAAATGAAGAACCTCTGGTCCCAGTATGTCCAACAACTTCATCGGGATCAAGATTTCTCCCGCAGACTTTGCATTGGGTCAGACAGTGTCCAAGGGAGGAGGGTGGTTGTCACTAAAGGAAATGCCATGAGTTAAGCATGTGAGTTTTTCTTGGCCATTCATGAGCTGAAAAGTATCAAATTATATAGTGCTCCTGTTGTGAAAAGTAACTGGACAAAAATGGCACTTCCTTGCTTACTGGATACTCCCCCTGTGTATTCAGTATTTACTATCTGAACTGAGTTGTCAAGCCAGCACAGTCAGGGGGGAGGAAGGCAGCCTTTATTTTACCGTGTAATCCATGGCTAAAAGTTTAAAAAGTACAAATCTGGCCGGTACTCTGTTACCAAAGGGAGAGCCCGGGGCTGGGTGCCTCCAGGGTGGAAATGATGTTAGAGCCTTTGTTACCAGTGATAATATGAGCACCGGGAAGCTCAGCCTGTCTGTCATGTCCCAGCTGAGGCTGCAGAACTGGCAAGCAAGGAGAGGATCTTCTTACTTGTAAATTGAGAGACAAATGAAGTCCAAGAGGGACAATAAACAAGGCCTGCACAGTGTCACTGGGCTTGCTGAAAGCAGGACTACAGCTCAACCAGATGCACCTCCATGAAGAGTGCTACAAGTGAGCAGGCATTCGAGCTCAGTTACTAAACTGAATGGCAGGGGCTGGTAACACCTGGAGCAGATTTGTTCACCTGCAGGCTGCTCACAGTCTGGAGGCTGACACTGCTGGGGGCTCTTTGCTCACTTACCTCAATACAAAAGAGGTGTCCTCAGCCTGAGTCTGCAGCATCTTAGATGACAGTGTTTCTTTCTGCTGGAGGAAGGGTATAGCTTTTCAAATGCAGCACAACCCCACTAAACATTAACCTACAGAGACGTGAGGGGCACACAGAGCTCTCCATGTGCAGTTACAGAAGTTGGAGATGGGTTAAAGCAAAAGGATTAAAGAAACAGTGTTGGGTGGTAAAGGAACCAGACTGGTGGCAGGAGATCTTCATGCCACATGAAACAAAAAGGCCATGTTAGCCAAACCTGGCTTGACTGCGTCTGCTGATCATGTGGATGGTTTGTCTTTGCTTATGAAGGTACCATCTGCTCCAGCTGGCATGATGCTGAGCCGCTCTGTCCGTCCTTTATGTGTTCTACTAGCTGGCTGCTGTTTCTGCATGGACTTTTTTTCATGGCATATCATCATCCCATCAGAAGATTTAAAGGAAGACAGGAAGCAAGAATTTTATTCCAACACTCCCTCCTCCCCTGGAGCCCCACTTGCAGTGCAGCCCTGGGGTGTGCCCTCAAGCCATAAGGGGGAACTGGCGCTCTCCAGACTGACACGTCCTTGCACTGTACCACCACCCAACAGACACCTCTGGTTACAAATCCTCCTACCTTCTATCAGTAGCTGTTGCCACAAGTTGCTGAGCGCTATTTGCATACAATTAATTTCCCAACTATTAGGAAAAAATCACAAGGCGATATTTTAACTGAGATATTTGGGTTTCACAGTTCTCACCACCAGGCTCTGCCAGCAGACCTGGTTGCACACACACGTCTTCAGCTCCTCTGGTCATGCTTCTGCTTTCACTTGCCACAAGTGACTATTTTCTCTCTTCTGCTCGAGCTTGTGGTTTGGTGTCACAGATGTGGTTTGGTGTTCTGGTGCCTGTGATTTTGAATGGTGAAGCCACCAAGTGGGGCATGTTGGAGTCTTTCATTTTGGGCTTTCTCTTTCTGGAGAAAGGTGATTCTGCTTCTGCTGTATTCCTCCTCTGAAGTGCCACAAGTCTTATCTCAGTGATAAAATCAGTAGTCCTTCACTCATCTTTGACCAAATGCTCATTACTTCCTGAAGTTGCAGGTGGATTTACTGCTGATCTTGTTGTCTGCCTTAAGCAAGTCACATATTTTTCATACCAATGCCATCATTTTGCTAAGGCTTTGTGCTGAGAGCCAGACTGCCCTGTAATGGGACCAATTTAATGTGGGATAAAGCACAAAGACTGCCATGTGGGGACATTAGAGGTTTCTTGCATTCATTAGCTGTAAAAGAAATTGACTTCTGAAGACACGGGTGCCACTTTCTTTCCTGTGTTTCTTTCCTCTGGTCAACAGATCAGAGAGGCTTGGCTCATGTCCTTGTGGTGGAGGGCTGCATGGGGAACAGGAGAAGCTGGAGAAGAGCAGGAGGGAGCCTGGGGCAAAGCAGTGTGAGCTAGGAGTGTAAGCATTCCAGTTCTGAAGGAAGAGAGCATGAAGAGCTGGAGGGGGCTGGGAAGGTGGAAGGAAAGGCCACAGGAGGTGAAAACATTCAGGGAAAGACACAGCAGAGGCAAAGGAAGAGAAATACCAAGTAGTGGAAGACAAGAGGCCAGGGAATGTGGAGGTAAATGAAGAAAATACAAGCCCTTTTGCCAGGCAGCCATCAGCACAGTACTGGGAGATCACCGTCGCTCTTCAGCCTCAGGAGCTGTCACATTTTGCAAGAAGCCAGTTTCTACCTAAAACCAGGAACCACCACAATTTGTGCAGAACACTTGTGTGCTCTGGGCCAGTCTTACAGGTGTGCACGCCACAAGGCTCACCAGACTGAGAGACCCCTGCCGTGGGGAGCCTAATGCAAGGGATCTCCCTCCTGTGGCCCTGCCTGGTCCCCTCATTGCTTCTGTGCGTGATATGCCCCCAGCCTGCTGTGGGAGTGCACACACACACGCATGTTCACACACACACGTGCTACTTTCTTGTCCTCCTTGACAAGAAGAGCAGGTGTTAGTGACAGTTTGGCTATTTAGAAGAAATACTACAGATAAATGGGTATTTGTACTTTATATTTTGAAATTTCACTATCTGAACCAGTTGAGAAATAAAACACATCTTCCAAGGAAATCCTATGGAATGATTCAAGACTGCCCTGGAGCAAAATCCAGACTCCCATAGAGAAAACAAACCCTGAGTGGCCAGGAAGCAGAAAAGCAGAGATGGTGGCCATCTCCTAGGAATCTCAGCAGATCCTTAGGGACAGCCAGAGATCGTTATTTTCACAAGACAGTTCTTGTTCACTTTGTAGCACATCCTACATGCCTTCTCTGCTAAAATGGGGCAGTGAGTAGAAACCCCACTAAGACAGAACTGGAAGGGCTGTCTTAGATCACTGAGTTTCCCCGTACTCCTGCTATCAGGGGCATCATATTTTATAGCCACTCACAATTTATAATATGACAAAAAAATATCAATGTGCTTTTTCTTCTCAACATTCCTACTGGAAACTCATGCTCCTCTGACTGTTAATACTTGCCTCATTTCTATCTCCACCAACAAAATTAACTTTCTGCTCATCTAATTTTATGCAACGATGTTTTTCAACGTATATAGCTCCTTGCTACTCATCTCCATTAGATGGTCTTTACCTTCTTTCACAAAAAAGTTTCCAATCTCTATTTTGCTCTTGCAAGATGGGCTTTCCATTTACGTGTCTTTTTAATTCTTTTTCAACTCACACCACTCACACCAAAAGAAAGTAAACCTTCCTTATGCTAAAAGGAAGAGCAAAGAACACAAGTTTTGATTGTTTTGGGAAGTAGAAAGCTTCTTTGTTTATAAATACTTATAAATCATTTTTTCCAGTTAAAATGCCAGTGCAATCAATAACATGAGCTTCTTTCTAGGGTCCCAGGTATCTTTTATTGTAGTATGACTTTTTATATGCAGCCAAGATTGGTTCAATCTAACTTGTATTGTCAAAATAACACCCAGCTGAAGCCAGTTTTGTCTGTGATGTTAATTTTTTTCTCAGATGCGGTTGTCCTACCTTTAAAGTCCATTGATAGTAAGACCACTGTTGCACTGGTCAGCATATCTGGACTAGATTTTTGAGTTTCCACGTTCAGCATACTGCCAGACTTCAAAACCTATTGAAAGAGCAGAGGGAATCGCGCATCTGTATGTATTCAGGTCACAAGAACCCCTGGAAAAATGTTTCCTATCTGTCTCCACTTAGCCAGAGCTGAATTGTCAAATGGAGATATTGTTAGCAAAACACGGGGGCCCAAAGTACCTATCTCTGCCAAGCTCAGTTACAGCTGAAAAAGAATATTTGGAGGTCTGTTAGAAAAAAAGAGGCATCTTGGACAGACTCTCCCTTCCTCTCCCTTTTCTCTGTCTGTTGCCTCACAAAGAAGTGACCTTTTAAAATCTCTTATCTAGAAGCTTCAGTTTAAGGAGCTGCTGACGCCTCTTGGAAAACACTGAAAAGCTCTTCTGAAAGTGTGCTGCCGCTCCCTGTGTCCTGGGTCCCTTTCTGCCCTCTTTCTCTTTCATTGCTAGATGCATTTGCATTAGAAAAGGCTGATCCTCCGCAGGTTCCCTGTTTGCTGAAGTCACAGCCTGACTTATAGCACCAGTAAAGAGCTGCTGTTGCACTCACAGCACCTTCTTGAACTGGTAGTAACTGGCCAGTGCACAAGTGGACAGATGAGATGTCCCTCGGCAGGACAGAATTTGAGACTGCGTAAGGAAAAGCTGAGTGGGTTTTGTGTTCTTGAAGCCGTCGATATCTAGGCAGAGTAAGTTTGAGAGATGAATTCGCCTTGCCAAGACTCTTCTGGAGTGACCTGTAAATCTGGTTTCCCAGCAGCTAGAGGTCGAGTCCTCAAAACACTCATTCTGAAGCTGAGGAACTTTGGACCTTTGGCCAAGAAGGCTGGACTTCCATGTATTTCAATCAGACCAACTAAATTGTCTTAGATAGACTTTTGTGTGCCAGTCTGAAGGGACTGGTTGTGTGTCTTCTTCCTACCCGTGAGGGAGAAATATTAATCCAGTAATTTATTACATTTTAGGGCCAGAGAAAATCAGTTCCCCTTCTTGTCTCATCGGGCTTCTTGCAAAAACTAACATGGCTGAAGTATGGATCCCAGGCTGTTTCATTTCTACCAATACCCAGTTGTCGATGGCATGCAAAAGAAGGCCAACCACTGGCCTGCAAGAGTTGGAGATCACATTTGGAGTATCATCTCCCTTCTGAGCATCTTAAGTGCATGAAAAGCATTGACATACTGGAACAAGTCTAGCAGAGGCCACTGAGTTGATCTTAGGAGGCAGGAAAGATCACATGAAGGGGCTTTGGTTCCTGTGCAGGATGTTTGTACCACTTGAAGCAAAATACTGGAAGCACCAGTGCCAGTGCTGACCACAGGGAAGAATAAACTGCTCATCAGGACAGTAGCATAGCTGTAATTAAAGCACATATTAATTGCTTTGCATTATTAGGCACTGGGAGCTCTCTGCTAAACACTGTAGTGAGTTTTGTTATCCACTGAATTTACTGACTGTGATTTTATATTTCCTTCACAATTCTTGCAATAATATGGAATAACATTGGGCTACATATGAAACCTCACCTAGAACCTGTCTCATAAACAACTACATGGTGAGATTTATTACTTAGCCAGTTTTAATCCACATAACATATACCATGGGGATATAAGTAGCCTAGAGTCACGATTTCAGTCGCCTGTTCAGAATGGCCCAGTAGGAGCAGCCAAGGATTCTTGAGGTTTTCAATACCTTTGGTATTTGGCTTTGGTACATTTACTAGCCAGAGTACCAGGCAGGTCTCTCTCCATAGCTCTCCATTCAGACTCCAGAGTTTAATATTTAAGGATGTGACTGCAGTCTAGTCTTGTTATTTGCAGGCCTATAAGATTACTCTGAGAAAAATGTTGCACTTTCCAACTTAACTGTTCCACCTGCTACTGCAGCTCTGGGACTCCTGAGCAGCACCAAAGCATTTGCTAGTGACACTGTTTGGTTTTAGGATCTTTACTAGGGGTGATGCCCACCACAGAAAGAGCAAGCCAAGATGCCAAGCCCGGTCTATATTCACCCCTTGCTATGAGCTGGTGTAGCAGTTCACCTTGGCATCATAGGTGGTAGGACCTTCAAACCCTGTTGCTAAACCAAGCCTGGAGGACTGCCTGCTGAAGAGCAGGTACCGTGTGCTGTCCTGGTTGGACCCTGAGGCAGGGCCTGTGATGCTGGGACACTGGTTCAGCACTTGTGTCACCAAAAGCACCTGTGCAGAGCACAGAGATGGAGGCATCAGGCTGGTTGTACTCATGATGGACATAGCCATGCTCAGTGGTGGCCTCCTGGGAAGAAAGGGAAGGGAAACCAGGCAGGGAGGGGTCACCATGGTTGATGTGTTCAGGTCCTACAATCTGGGTGTAAAATCTCCTGACTGCAGCCTGAGGAGCGTTCAGGGGACACAGCGTGTATCCATCCTTTTACTTCTTGTGATAATGCACTGGTTGGAGCTCCTGGGATAACCATAGCTGGCATGTCACATTTCATCCCAGTCTTGTCCTTTTCCTCCTCTTCTTTTTAATCACAGAGGCCATCTGTAGAGCTTCTCAGGCAGCATGGACCAGATAAAGCCAGTGCTAGGCACCCAGAGAAGGGGACTGAGGGTCAGCTGCTGGAAGGTGACCGTTGCTGCTGCTGTGGTGGGCAGCGTGACAGCCCTCTACCTGGGGATCCTGCTGGGTGAGTGTGCAGCCGGGTACGTTTTTTCAGCTTATCTGCTCCAAAAAAGAAATGGTCTGCGCAGCTCACAGTTCTCATAGCAAAAATCCTCAAAAGCCTTCTGCTGAGGACACAATGTGGTCAACTCTCCACACACACACACAAACTGCAAGGGCTGTAGTCAACTCATGTTCTGAATATCTGTCTTTAAAGCTCTTTATCTTCAGTGTCGCATGACACATACACTCTATTCCTCTCCTCTAATCTCTCCCTGTGACTCCCAAATTTCCTATCGTGGTACCTTGCTGCCCCAGCCATCTCCTATCACAACCTCTTGCAGCCACTGACCATTGCCTGCTTTAGTGTCTCACTCCAGAGCATGACCACCATCTCCTTGCCTCTCCCACCTCCCTCCTGCTGCCCCATGGCCAGATGCCACCTCAGGCAAGCACCCTGGTGCGGACCCCAGCCTGACACGACTGACAGATCACACCAGCACAGCTCTACTGTACAATGCCACTTTCTAAGCTGGCTTTGATACCCAGCACGCCTTTCCCTAGCCTGTTCCTGCAAGGCTGGGGCCAATCTGGGATTGCACTGCTGGGTTGTACCCATCTGTTCATGAACTTTTGTCTCAGGCTTGACAAAAATCCACCATTTTCAAGTTCAAATTAGTTCAGTGCGAAATTCTCCTATTGCATGTGTGCAGGGTAGCCCACCATGGCCATCAGGCACCCCCAAGGCAGACAGGGGTGGCCAGGGACAGTTGAGCTGCTCAGACAAGAGGAGTCTGATGTTCCAAAGCAGACAGTGAGGAAAGCTGGGTCCAGCCATGGCCCTAAACCTCCGTGTGTCCTTTGTGACTCTGACAGACACCTTCCCTCTCTGGCAGCCTGTCATCCCATGGGAGAGACCAGCTTTGAGCACACAGTGGAGCTGCAAGGAATCACATTCAATAGCAGCTTACAGATGGAGAACTCGGACTACTACAGGGTGCTGACACCTGCTCTTGAGAGGCTGGTGAGTTGATCTGGGCTTGCCAGGAGAAGACTTCGGAAAAACTGTGGCAGTTGCCCAGGGCCCACCTTGACTGTCCTCATTTAGCAGAATCTGGATGCCAAGGGCAGGAGGAAAACAGGGATTTCTTAAACATCAGCAGGGTACACCATGGGGTTGAGCTGCACTTTGAGAGGCCCCATCAGGGCCCTAAGAGACAGTTGTGGAGTGGGAATGTGTGCTGAGGTCTGTTCCTTGCAAAAGAGAGGTGGTAGGAAGGCACAAAGAAGGGACGTGCTGCCTCACGCCCTGAGACAGGGTGGGAAAAGGGTTACACGTGAGCTGGACACAAGTGCTCCTGATGCCTGCAGAGACAAGAGAAGATGCTTCAGCTAGCTCCAGCTCCCTGCAAAATCATATAGTCCCAGCTCCCTGGGGGTCTTCTGCCTGGTAAGTGTGTGACCATCGTTCTTTGCTTTGCAGTTTCTGTCCAGTTTCCAGGAGTCCCAGCTGGACTGGAGCTGCACTGGTTGCACCATCCTGGGCTACAGGTGAGTGTAGGCAGCGCTCTCTGCAGACTGTGCAGCTCATGTTTGAGGGCATTCTGACAAGGTCCACCAAGAAGGTGAGCTCACATCTGTGTTCTTGTTCAAAACTACTACAAAGAGAAATTGCTTTTTGGTCAAGGCTGGACTTTCTTCTGTGATCGCACCAATGTTCTGGATTCTTTCATTTGGAAATGCAGTCAGAAAGGCAGAGGAAAATAGCTTTGTTCAACCAAAGCTGAACTTTGGGCCAATGAAAAAAAAGCAAATTTAATACAGAACACATCTCCAGAGAAACTTGCACCTTAAATTATTAAGAATTAGTTGTGTTTCCCTTGAGTTCCCTGTACGCAACTAGCAGAAGGGGCTGTCCTTTGTACTGACCATGTACCCATTGTACCCCGTGTACTGAGTCAATGTACCCATTAATTCTCTGTCTTCTAGCAGGAATGGAAACTCGAGTGTGCTTGTCCATTTCCGCCTCCGCTTTGCCCTCCAGGATTCACAGCCCCTGAGCTCTACCACGGAAGAGGAAGCTCTCAGGCATGGGCTGGCGGCTGCCCTGCATGAGCAGGGTCTCTCCCTGGCTGCCTATGGGACTATATCTTCAGCTTCTCTTACAGGTATGCTCCTCCCACAACTGCCAGACAGCCAGAGCAAGGTACCCTGTGCTGGTGCTGCTAGCAACAAAGGTCATGCTCACAAAACCACAAATTGTGTTTCAGATGATAGCCAAACTGCCACAGGGCTTTAGCTCTGGATGTCCAGTCAAAGCTTCATGCCCAGCAGCAATGTTAGAAAAGGAGATGCTGCCAGGCACCCAAGCAAACCAACAGAAGATGCTCTACCTGGCTCCCAGGTGCTACCAGCTTCAGAAGACAGCAGCAGAAACATCCGTAGATCTTGGCAGTTGCTCAACAGACATCCATGGGGAGTCCTCACATCCCCCTCCAACGCTAATGCTGTCCTGCTGCTCTGTGCTCTGCAAGAGCAGCTTTGGGGGCCTGCAGCAACAACAGGGCCTAAAGCATAAATTTCAGCTTCTTTGGCTTTTCTTGCAGCACCTGGAACCAGCCTGAGGGACAATAGATCAAGCTTCAGGGGGTTAATTGCTGGGTTGTCTGTACCTACAAATGCGCAGCAGCCCTTACGCAGTCCTCAGGGTTGTAGCAGTAATTCCTGCTTAGGTAGATATTTCTCATATTTGAATTACTCTCTGAAACCACCTGACTAGAAATTCTCCTTTCCTTCAGTGACTGTGGAGTTGCATGTGACCATAGGACTCCAAGTCCAATAGATTTAAAAAGCACATGTACTTGGAAAACATGAAGGTGTGGGTTCTTCTGTAGCTCCCTCTGCACTCACTGCAACGATGGGCAGGGTCTTTGGGAACCTTGTGCAGCGCCAACAGAGGGTGCACAGACACCCCTTGGCTTTAGGCAACAGCCTTGGAGCCTGCTGCTGGGAGGCAGCTCACAGCCACAGCTCTTGGGAACAGCCTGCAGGACTGTGGATGGCTGCTCTTCCGCTGCGCACTGTGAGGAAGGGCCCTGGGAAGGGAACTGGGCCAGGAGCTCACCACTGGCCGCAGGGCAGGGAAAGCAACCACTGGGCAGGAGGAAAAGATGAAGCAAAGCCACTGCCAGCCCTGGCCCAGGAGTAGCACAGTCCACGGGAGCATAAAGCTCCTGTGCCACCAACTGGGACACCCTCACTGATTCCCGTTCCTTCCATTTTTGTCACAGGTCCCAGTGAGGTTTCTCCCCACAGACCTGGACTGAAATCAGGTAAGTGCCAGGCAGCAGGAAGAACCATCTGCCCCAGCTCCTCCACTGCACTCTGCAGCCTGACCTGTAGCCTCCTCCTTACCAGTGGCGTGGCTGCAGAAAGAAGAGGCATTTGTGACCCATCTAGTTCATAACCTGGTGGTCCAAGGCCCTGCACCCCATTCCCCCTGTAAGCTCAACAAGAGCTGCAGCTCCACTCCCGACTCCATCCTGCAGGGACTCTAGCACTGCCAGGGAGCACAGTGACGAGGACACCAGGGTGGTTGCACCTGGGGAAGCCAGGGGATGGCTGCTGGGAGGGTTGCAGAAGACACAAGTGACTCAAGCCTTGCTGTCCCCAGGGAGCTGCCCTGGAGACATGTTCACTTGCCGCAACACCCAGTGCGTGTGGAAAGAAAACCCTGAATGCAATGACCAAAAAGACTGTGCTGATGCCTCTGATGAAAGGGGCTGTGGTGAGTCTTTCACAGCAGGTCTCCTGGATGTGGGGAACAGGCCACAACCCACTGCTGCAGACCTTGACAGCTGTAACACCACTGGGCTTCTGGGCACTGAAGAGAGCAAAGGACACAGTGCAACTTGTCAGGCCAATAGCAGATGGGGGGAATTGTACCCTAGGAACACCTTGGTCTCATCACCAACTACAAAGGGTCATGACAAGGCCCACCTTCCTGGCATGCTGGCATGCTGGGCAAGTGCTACATGCCCACATGCTGCTGAGAGCTGATCATGATGCAGTGGCTAAGCTTGTCAAATCAGCCAAGATATTTCTCTCCAGAATTTCTTGCTTTTAGAAGAGTTTCAGGGAGCATGTTGTGATGGGCCAGTGCTTTGCAGTGCTCTTTTCCAAGCTTGCAGGTTAACGTCTGCCCTGTGACATCCCTGGCAGTATCACAGAACAGGTTTGGGTTGGAAGGGACTTTAAAGGTCATCTCTTTCCAATCCCCCTGCCACGGGCAGGGAAACCTCCTGCTACATGAGGTTGCTCAAAGCCCTGTCCAACCTGGCCTTGAACCCCTCCAGGGATGGGGCAGCCACAGCTTCTCTGGGCAGCCGGGGCCAGGGTCTCACCACCCTCACACTCAAGAATTTCTGCCTCAGATCTCATCTCAATCTCCCCTCTTCCAGTTTAAAACTGTCACCCCTCGTCCTATGGCTCCACTCCCTGATCAAGAGTCCCTCCCCAGCTTTCCTGGAGCCCCTGGAGGGACTGGAAGGGGCTCCAAGGTCTCCCCGCAGCCTTCTCTTCTCTAGGCTGAACACCCCCAACTCTCTCAGCCCGTCCACAGCAGAAGTGCTCCGGCTCTCGGACCATCTTCATGGCCTCCTCTGGACCTGCTCTAAAAGGTCCAGGTCCATGTCCTTCTGATGTTGGGTGCCCCAGAGCTGGAGGCAGCACTGCAGGGGGCTCTCACTAGAGCAGAGCAGAGGGGCAGAATCCCCTCCCTCACCCTGCTGGCCACGCTGCTGGGGATGTAGCCCAGGATGCGGGTGGCTTTCTGGGCTGCCAGCGCACATTGCTGGCTCGTGTTGAGCTTCTCATCCACCAACAGCCCCAAGATTGCTCTATCCATTCTCCACCCAGCCTGGATTTGTGCTTGGGATTGCCCCAACTCAGGTGCAGGACCCTGCACTTGGCCTCGTTGAATTTCACGAGGTTTGCACAGTTGTAACACCAAAACAGTTGTAATGTCCTGCTGCTTGAGCACGTGCTGGGAGCATGCACAAAACTGAAGCAGCTTTTCCCGCTTGCCCCCAAGAGCACTTTGGTGGGGCACAGCCAGCAGGATCCTGATGCACTGGCTCTCTCCTCCCTTTCAGACTGTGGGAGCCGCCCTGCCATGCAGACTGCCAGCAGGATAGTCGGAGGCTCAGAGGCATCCAGAGGGGAATTCCCTTGGCAAGTCAGCCTGCGAGAGAACAACGAGCACTTCTGCGGTGCTGCAATACTCACGGAGAAGTGGCTGGTGTCTGCTGCTCACTGCTTTACTGAGTAAGCTCTAGCCACGCTAGCTTGCCCCCCCTCCATTTCCAAAAGCTGCCATATCTTCCGGTTCAAGCTCCCGCTGTACCACACTGGCCCATCACGCCTGGTTTCCTTCCCCTACCAGATTAAGCCATGGGGAGCTCCTGTCCCAGAGCAGATGGCAGGATGGGCAGGAGGCATCACCACCCACACCAGGCAGCTCTGGTTTGCAGGGTGATGCTGTGGCTGCAGGCTCCCATGGTCCTGGCTGTCTCTCTTCCAGGTTTCAGGACCCAGCCATGTGGGCAGCTTATACAGGGACCACCTCCCTCAGGGGCTCAGACGGTGGTGCAGTGAAAATGGGCATTGCACAGATCATCCCGCACCCCTCCTACAATGCCGACACGGCTGACTACGATGTGGCCGTGCTGGAGCTGAAAAGACCTGTGACCTTCACTAAGTACATCCAGCCCGTGTGCCTGCCAGATGCTGGGCATCACTTTCCCACCAGCAAGAAGTGCCTTATCTCTGGCTGGGGCTACCTCAAGGAGGATTTCTGTAAGCAAAGAGTGGCAATGGCAGAGGAGGCATGGTGGGGTATGAGCAGTGCAGGAGGCACTGGGGAAGGGAGCTCAGGCCATGCTCTGGCCAGCCGGGGTGGGCTGTAACATGGGTCCCCTGCAAGGCTACCTGTGGTGAGCTCACAGTCACATCTTTCTCATTTAGTGGTGAAACCCGAGTTCCTGCAGAAAGCAACAGTGGAGCTGCTGGACCAGACACTGTGCTCCAGCCTCTACAGCCATGTCCTCACAGACAGGATGTTGTGTGCTGGCTACCTGGAGGGGAAAATCGACTCCTGCCAGGTAAGCTTTGCTGAGGGAAGTTGTTACACCTCCTGCATGAGTATTTTCCCTCCCAGTATGCACCAAGCAGCACTTCAAGAAGCAGGATCTGACACCATGGTCACAGTTTCCCCCTCCAAGGTCTGAGGCCATACCCAAGCATGGATCAGGGACTGCAGAAGACAAAAGTGACTATATGTTCTCTAGTGCTTAGAGCAGGGCATTGCTGTTTAAGGCGCTCTTTTGGCTATTTAACTACTTTTCCCTGCTTCCTGACCTGTAATCAGCTGTAATTGGCGCTACCAATGTACCTGGAGTTTTCCCTAGTTAGCCTTTATCCAGCCTGGAATTGTAAGTGGAGAAAATCCTGCCTTTCACAATGCATGGGGAGAGGAGGACTGCGTTGTGAGAGGAAGACTGTGATTTCCATGGCTGTCCCTTGTGGTCTGGCAGAGCCCTTCATACCTGCAGCCACCAGCTGAGCAAAACTGCACTTCTATGGTGGTAGCGCTGCGTATTTCTGAACCAAATGCAGCACAAACACCAGAGAAGGAGCCAAGAATAGAAGATTCAAGGTTGGATGATGAACGTTATTCATTACTCACCTAGAGCAATGCAAGTCCCAGAACACACTGCCAGCTTCACAGACACATGTCCTGTATCAGTGACACTCATATGGTCCCGCAGTACCAAAGAATTGACCCAGGAACCATAGGCCAAATCAAGAAAACCATGCAAAGATTAGCATGATCTTTTTGGCTTGCAATGAACACCCATTGTCTGGCTGTTCAGGGGCTGCCGGGCTTAACCTTTAAGAGCAGCAGTTTAACACACGATTAAACCAGTAGAAGTGCTTACCCTAGATTTTATGGAGGATGTCTTTGTGCTCTTCTGGTATATCAAGGGCACAAGGCTACTGCTTAATAGCAGGACAGCATGCCCACCCAGAGGAGCACCCAAAGGCCAGCACAGGAGATGCTTCACTCATCACTAGGCAAATAAGCAGAGGTGAGCTGGGATACATGGGGACAGAGACACAGTCTGGCAGAGGTATGCTGAGGGTGGTCAGGCAACCTCGGAGCGTCCCCAGGGAGAGGTCACCATCTGGTTTCTCTTGTAGGGTGACTCTGGTGGGCCCCTGGTTTGTCAAGAACCATCTGGCAAGTTTTTCCTGGCGGGAATCGTGAGTTGGGGAATTGGATGTGCTGAAGCAAGGCGGCCCGGGGTTTACACACGTGTTACCAAACTCAGAGACTGGATCTTGGATGCTATTTCTGCTTTCCCCACATCCATAGCCCGTACTGTCCCTCCAATACACTTCAGTACTAAGAGTAACATGGTCAGTGCTGAAAAGCTCACCACCACTGGAGCAATCCCCACCACTTCACCAGCCCCAGCTGCCAGCAAGCCAGTGACTGCATCGAGACCACAAGGTATGAGAAAGAGTGGCGGGTACAGGTCCAAATGTCAGGCTCGTTCTTCCACTGAGCTGAAATGACCTTTAGTAGGGTGAACCACACAACCCTTGCCTAAGTGATAAGGGCCAAGGCACAAGTGACACTATCTGGCTGCCCTAGCTCAGCCCAGAGCAGCCTGGCAAAGTCACTCGGTACCTGTGCAGATGAGTTTCATGGGCTCCTTTTCTTATGCAACTGAATGTGTAATTTTGTCTGCTGTTTGTGTAACTGGCCTGCTCCAGCAGGCCCAGGACAGGGTACTAAGACACAGCAGACACTGTTTGATCTCTTGACTTTTGTTTGCCACCTAAGGATCTCCCAGCAGTTTAAAGTTGATGGCTGTAACTTCACAGCAGCCCTGCCTCCTCTCCCTGAAGGGAAGGAGGGCAGATGTCTATAGGATGACCTGTCAGCTCCAAGGAGCCCTCCCATCAGCTCTGCAGGGAGATAGAGACGTGGGGTATTTTTCTAAATTTAGGATTAACTTTTTATCTGGAATGGCAAGGCTGAGAGGCACAGAGCTGCTGGTTACTTTGCTTTCGAGAAAGGCACAGGATTAAGAATTGCCAAGAGCAAGATGCAGAACAGCAGTTCAGGTGAAAGCCCACGTATGGCTGTGCATGGCCACCATCAGGGACTGCCATAATCAGCAGGCAGGGCTTGGGGAGATGCCTCACACTTCAGCCCTGATCTGTCCCTGCTCAGACTTACTGGTTAGAGAGAGCAAAAGTCTCTCCTCGCTTGTCTTCTGCTAGGAGTACTCACAAGTCATGCCTTGACTTTTGTTCAGAGTGCGGAGGACGACCTGGGTTCTCTAAACCCAGCAAGATCGTGGGAGGAACAGATGCTTCCAGAGGAGAGATCCCCTGGCAAGTCAGCCTGAAAGAAGACTCAAGGCATTTCTGTGGAGCCACCATAATTGGGGACCGCTGGCTGCTGTCCGCAGCTCACTGCTTCAATGAGTAAGAGTCCATCCCTGCTAGCACTGCTGCTCCAGCTTGCCTGCCCACCGGCACAGCTGTGGCACTGGAGTCACTGAGGAAAAACAAGAACACACATTGGACATTAATTTTTGTTATTGGTATAGATTCATAGTATGAGGGGCTTTGTGGGGAGGCTGGGATGAGGCAGGGAAAGGTTGAAGTAGCCTGGGCAGGGAGTAAGGACAACGCATCTAATGGAGTAGAAAAGGACAGGTGCCACCAGAGAGTTTCTTCAAGAAATTTAATGTTAGAAATTGGCTGTAATATAGGAAATAGACACATGTAGTCAGCTGTTAAAGGGAAGATGGGCCAGTTCAATCCTGCATAGTTCTGTTAAACAGCAAGAGCCCAAGCCCAGATTTATATACAACCTAGATAAAGAAAGGAGTAGCAAGAGGACAATGTATGTCAAGAATAAAAATTCCTGAAGGCAGAAAATGTGGGGGATTATGAAGAGTTTCAAGACAACCTTATGCATTAAATAGCTGGGCAATAAAGCAACAAGTGAAGTGTGAAGTGAGGCACACAGCAAAAAAGCAGTGCTACCTGTGGAGATGATGATGGGTCTCCATCAGCTTTTGCCATTCAGAAAAAGAGGTCAGAAATACTGCGGATATTGCGATGAGAACAGCAGTTCTGTGGGCAGTGGCAATCAAAGAGCAAGTGAACGCTAGTAATTATTAGAAAAAGAACCGAGATTACCAGTATTTTGCTGGTAATCCACAGCATACTGACTTCTCAAACATTGCATGTGGTGCTAGAATAACATTGTAAAACACCTAACACAAGACACAAGGATAAGCTGGGTGGGGAACAGCATCCATAAGAAGCACAACAAAATAGATCACAGTAGACATGGGAAAAGAGACAACTGGGTGGGAAGGGACTATACAATTATGAAGGGTACAGCCAAAGTGTTCAGGGAATGCCTTCTTACCGTTTTCCTAAGATATCAAATAACCACCAAGAGCAGGTGGAAAACCATCAAAAGGAAGCAGTTCTTCATAAATGTCATTAAACTGAAAGCTTAAAGTTCACATGGGGTTAAAAAAAAAAAGGAATAAACCACAAAAATCCATCAAGACCTACTGAATCTAGAGCCACCGTCTGTGTGCCACAACACTCCTGAAATCAAAAATTTCTGGAGGTGAGGAGAGGATTACTACATGTTTACCTGCTCTTCAGGAGACATCCAACATGTGCCACTGCTGGAAACAGTCTTTGGGCCTGACTTAGCAGGGCTGCTCTTCTGTCTGCTGGGCTCTGCTTTGGTAAAGTAAGGTTTCAAACACTGATCATTTAAAGTTGTCTGCAATTTAAATGTCAGAATTCATGCTAGGCACGCATGCATGTTTAGGATTATGTATTTGCAGGACAAATCCAGAAGCGATCGAAGCCTACATGGGCACAACATCACTCGGTGGAACAGATGGGAATGCAGTGAAAGTCAATGTAACAAGAGTGATCCAGCATCCCCTCTTCAATCCCATTATTCTGGACTTCGATGTGGCTGTACTTGAGCTGGCAAGACCTCTTGTCTTCAACAAACACATCCAGCCCGTCTGTCTCCCACTTGCTGTGCAGAAGTTTCCTGTTGGCAAGAAATGCCTAATTTCTGGGTGGGGTAACCTCCAAGAAGGGAACGGTAAGCAGTGATGCATTACCAGTTGGTTTTCTCTGGAGCAGTGACAGACTCAGCAGCACAGCCTGTCCCACTGTGAACCAGACAGTTCTGGGAGCATATAGGACAGGGGACAGTAACAGGGACACTTGGGAACTGACAAACACAAGAATAAGGGCACACAGAGCACTACCTTAAACTGCAGTTTTAACAAAAGTTTAAACAGTAAATAAGCAAATGGAGAGAGCAGCTCAGCAGGAACCAGGAGAAACCTGCGGGGCTCCCCTCAGTAGTTCTCCCAGGTTAAGCAAGAGTGGGGCACTGTCTCAGTGGCATGCTGTAGCTCTGGCAGGACAGTATGTCAGCCTCAGCAACCACGCTCAGTCACAAAGATGTTCCAACCAATTAGAAAAAGCAAAGATCCCACTGCAGGGAGACGGCCTGAGAGTAGCACGTGTGCTACCACAAAAGCCCTACTGTCCCTCTAACCAGGAGCCCAAAGCTGTCAAGGCAACAGAAACTTGCTGCCTGTGTGCAGTTCCCTTTGCACAGGTATGAAACTGCACCCTGGGGCAAGCCAGGAGCTTCAGGGCTGTTGAGAAGGCTGCTCATATAGGACTTAACTCCTGTGTGGGATTAGAGCCCGTTTTCCTGAAATACGTGTTGGGTCAGTCTAAAAGCCATTAGTTCCCACTTCCCTCTGCTGCACTCACTGATCCTGTGGTTTTCACGCAGTCACCAAGCCAGAGATCCTGCAGAAAGCCTCCGTGGGCATCATAGACCAGAAGACCTGCAACTTTCTCTACAACTTCTCCCTCACTGACCAAATGATCTGTGCTGGCTTCCTGGAGGGGAAGATAGACTCATGCCAGGTAAGAGTCTGCGATTTCTCTACTCCTCTGTGGATTGTTCCAGAAAGCTGGGCTAACTCAAAGCCTCAGCACATCCTTGGGAAATACTTACTGAGCTGTACCTTAGCTCAGAAAACCCAGCTTTAGAAAAGTAAATAAAGCTCCATTAAGCTGAGCATGAGTTAAACCAACATCCCACTTCTCTGTCTGTCCAGACTGCAGTCCTGGACAAACCAGGTCTCCCGTGGCAGTGAGACAGTGGTAGCTGTCCTTCACTTCTGGAAAGGTGTTGTCAGGAGCTATTAACTTTCATGACAAATGCCACTTGTATCTGTGCAGCCAGGTTGAACCATTGGCCCTAGTTTCAGACTCTGCACACTCATGTCTTGCATACACACTGCATGGCAGCAGACAGCCCCATGGAGCTGGAGGAAGAAGAGTTTGAGGCAAGCTAGTCCTCCCAGTGTTGCTGAGGGGCAGCTCCATGTAGACCTGTCTTGGGGAGATTGGGCTGAGCAGCCATTGCCTTGCTTCTTCCTCAGGGAGATTCAGGTGGACCCTTGGCCTGTGAGGTGACCCCAGGAGTGTTTTATCTGGCTGGCGTTGTGAGCTGGGGAATTGGTTGTGCTCAGGCTATGAAACCCGGTGTGTACTCCAGAGTTACCAAACTCAAAGACTGGATCCTGGATACCATGTCACAGTTGCTCAGTCCTGGCACAGGCACCCCTTCCAGTTCAGTCATCACTAGAACTTCTACTGCAGCCATCCTCACCCACCAGCCCAGCACAACAGCTGCAAGTCCAACCGACAGAACCACCCTGGGGATGAAGATGACCACAACCATGAAAGAAACCTCCACAGCTCTGAAAACCACTGAGCCTGCCAAGCCCATCCAAACCCCAGGTAAAATTGATGATAGATCTATTGACGTGTTGGTAGCAGGCCTCCAGCCCCAGCACAGCGGGTACTGAGCAGGCCATGGGTTATTTCTTTCCAGTGGTGCCTTGTACCAGCCTCACCTTCAAATGTTCCAGCAAGGTCTGTATTGGAAAAGAAAATCCCGAATGTGATGGCATTGTTGACTGCAGCAACGGCTTCGATGAGCGCAACTGTGGTGAGTACTGCTTCGCAGCCTGCAACTGCTGCCCAGCCTTATTCTCCATTACCCAGACTCCCCAGTGCCACCCACCAACTGCACACGGGCTGTCTTCATCCCCCACTGGGGGCATGCACCAGCCCCTTGTCATCCAGGTCCTACTTGGTCTGCCAGAGCCTACAACAAGATAAAGCTGGATGAGCAGGGTCCAAATTTTCTGCCAGGGAATGTGGCCTCTTCTCCTATGCTATAAACATTAGCACCCATTTCCCAGCCCACAGGTCTTCTGGCCAGAGTGCAAGCTGGTAAGACAGCTCTGCAGAACGTGGCAGCCCAGAAGATGTCTTGTCATTCCTGGGACTCCACATTCCTTGCTGGGTGACAGCTCAGCCAGTCCATCCAAACATCGCCCTCCTCACATACCACATCCCTGGAAGGCGTGATCTGTGATAATAAGTAAAAGTTCCCAGACCATACAAGCCTCACCTCAGATGGGTGAATGAAATTCATCACATCCTACTGCCCTGTGTATGTCTCCCCAGAAGGCTGCCCCATGGCATGGACTATGGAAGGAAAGCAGCTATCCCTTTCACTTATGGTTACTCACAACCATGGTGCATCTTCTTCTGTCCCAGACTGTGGCCTAACAACTTCTCTGGCCTTCAGCAAGATTGTGGGTGGCAGCACTGCGGCTCGAGGAGAATGGCCCTGGCAAGTCAGTCTCTGGCTTCGGCAGAAGGAGCACAAGTGCGGGGCTGTCCTCATTGCTGACCGGTGGCTGCTCTCTGCAGCTCACTGCTTTGATATGTAAGTCTGAGATGGGTTAGTGAAGGTACCTGACTCTTGGCCTCACTCCCATCAGCCCACCTGCCCTTCCACTTCCTCACAGTCCAACACCATGGCTGGGATGCTGTGCCCCACTGGAAGCACACATTCCCTGTTACAGATGTGCCCCTACAGGTAAGCATGAAGAGGAATGAGTGGAGCAAAGCCTGGGTATGTCCACAATGTGATGGAGACAGTGCATCCCAGCCCCACAAGTGGAGGAACAGCCCTCCTTGTGAGGCCATGCTCCTAACAGCCAGGTTTGCTGTCTTTCTGCAGTTACAGTGACCCCAAAATGTGGGTGGCATTTCTAGGAACACCCTTCCTGAGTGGCATCGATGGCAAAATGGAGAAAATATTCCGTATCTACAAGCACCCTTTTTACAACGTCTACAGCCTGGACTACGATGTTGCACTACTAGAGCTGAACACGCCCGTCAAGTTCAGCAACACCATCAAACCTATATGTCTCCCAGACAATTCACACATCTTCCATGAAGGAGCTAGATGCTTCATCACAGGCTGGGGCTCCACAAAGGAAGGAGGTACTGGCTGAGAGGGCTCCCTCACATCCATGATAGCCAAGCTAAACACCACCTACCCTGTGAGCCCAAACATCTGCAATACCCACTCCACTGCCCCAAGCGCTCCCCATGCCAGGCTGGACCTTGCAGGGGATACCAACCTGGGCAAGGCCTGGTGTCACCACAATCTCCCCAGCCACCATGTACTCCTCCATTTTGTTACACCTCTGCCCTTTTGCACCCTTCCCAAGCTTTCTACATGCCAGTCACTATGCTCCCCGTACCTGTAGCAGCTGCTCCAGCTATGCTCCTGCAGTACAAGGACCATCCTGATACCACTTCTGTCTGGTCAGCCAAGCTGCTGACAAAGTACACACCAAAGGGACCTTCCTGTGCTTGCTCTGCTGGGGAGGAACAAGGCCTGGCTCACTTTCCCAGTGCAGGTCTCTCCCTTTGGCAAGCAAGTAAGGTCGCAGAGACCCCACTCCTGCACGTGCTGGTGCTTCTCACATGCTCTGCACCAAGCTAACAGCGATACTTGTCTCCCCAGGTCTCATGTCAAAGCACCTGCAAAAAGCAGCAGTGAACGTGATTGGAGACCAGGCCTGCAAAAAGTTCTACCCTGTCCAGATCAGCAGCAGGATGATGTGTGCCGGTTTCCCACAGGGCACCATCGACAGTTGTTCAGTGAGTGCGAGAGCAGCAAATGCTGCATCTGCGACAGAGCAAACGTGTGCGAAGTCCCCAGGCTATATTCTCTCAGGAGGGCCTTGCCCTGCCTCCCCTAGCTCAGCCGTCTGTCCATCCATCCCCACTGGCTGTTGCCATTATCCAAGTCCATCTTGTATACATCTCATTCTGCTTGCCCAACCTGTGGCAGGTCAGGGAAACATACAGAGAGGCAATGCCAAGCAAGAGACCACAGGGATACCATGGAGTCCATTTCATGACCCTGTTGTGCCTCCGAACATGCTCTTCTGTGTTCCAGAACCCAACCTCAGATTGTGCATACAAGTACATCACTGAGCAGTCCTCCAGCTTGGAAGCAGGCTCCTGGGGAGGTGGGGAACAGGACAGCAAATGCTTCTATGTCCCAGAGAGAAAGAACATCCCACAGCTGGGGGGGCTGGGCTGCCTTTTTGGCTTGATACATGACCCTTTTCCTCTCTTTGTAGGGTGATGCAGGTGGGCCCCTGGCATGTAAAGAACCTTCAGGGAAGTGGTTTCTAGCAGGAATCACAAGCTGGGGCTATGGCTGTGCCAGGCCATACTTCCCTGGTGTCTACACCAAAGTCACAGCTGTCCAGGGCTGGATTGCACAGAACCTCAAGCTCTGAAGCCGCATTTCGCCACTCAGGGAAGGTGACAAACAAGAGGAGTAATTGCCAGAGGATGCACTAACCCCTCAGCTATTGTACGTTTTTTTCTGATGTCGCAAAGGGGTGAAGATGGCCTGCAGGTATTAAGCAAATGCCAGTGTTGTGTAACCCACTGCAGTTGTGACACTAGGGCATTTGATAACTGCTTTGTATAGAAAAGTACAATTCTAGACATTTTCTATAAATAAATGAGGCCTGTCCCATCTTAAGACCTGGCCAAATACCTTACACATTAAAACGTGCCCTTTCTAGTCGGAGGGGTGCCCGAAACATCTGCCAGACATTCATGTAGTTTGGCTGACCTCTGTCTATGAGCTGTCATCCCAAAGCCACGCCAAGAGACAAGTGAACTTTGCCCCAGCCCAGAGTTACGCCTTTGCAGAAGCTTCAGACTTCACTGCCTTGATGGAGCTGTTATATTGAGCAATGGCTTTTGGAAAGGGTATGCTACTGTTTCCACTCAATGCTTGGTTCTAGTAAGGCTCAGCAATGATCCCCCAGCTCACCATTTGATCACAACAGAAGGTAGGACTAAAGTACTCGGACTTAAGACTGCACAGGCCCTCATCTGTATTAGAGAATTAGGACAGACTTCTCACACACACACACACACCTCCAGCTCCCCTTTGCATATGGGAACAGGTGATTAAATTGATAAAGGCACAGCCACACAGACCACTGTTCTGGTTAAGCCAGCTGGGACAAATTCAAACTGCCGAGACAGTGGCCCAGGGATACAACTCTTTCAGTGGGAAGTCAGATCCCACTAGCCAGCATAAGGCAGACAGACACCTTTGTTCACAAGAAAAAACTGCTGCAGAGCTCACATGTCAAGTCTTAGGCAGACATAGACATCTCCTCATAGATTCGACCACCAAAACTGAACAGCAGCTAGTACCCCAAACGCCTTCCTAGTCTTTGGCACTTAAGCTCTGCATTTGGGTATAGCAGGAGGTTTCTTCTTTCCCAACCCAGCTGGCAGTGAGATCCACCACTTTCCCAGCCAGAGCACTAGCAAGGTGGGAGACCTGGCTTCCAGGCATGGCTCAGCTCAAGATGGGTTCAGATCCATGGCTGGAACACTTGTGGGATGCTCCCATCAATGAAACTGGACTGCTGCACAGCCAGTACCACAAAATTCATACAGCCAGAAAGAAAAGTAAGAAGGCCCCTAAGCAAACATGGCTGGAAACCACTTCATTTTCAAGCAGTCATTCTCCCCAATCTGGATGGGAAACTCCAGTTCAGTTTCAATTAGTCCAAATATTCCAGTTATCTCCAAATAGTTTACTTTATGTGAGAACACTTTTGTCCCTTCACAGAAGCCACCACATTCGGAGATTAAATGGACTCAGGTTCTCCCACATCCCTTTGAATGTCCTAGCAGCCAAGGAGATGTCATCCTTCCAGTCTGTCTCCCTGCCCCAGCAAACAGTGAAATATTCTATAAAATATGGAAGAGCTTCAAAAGAAGGGATTTCAAAAAATCTCACTGCAGGGGCATGGGCACTTTTAATCTCCAACACTCTCCTCTTCCAGCTGCTATGTACACTGCTGGCTACACAGCATAAACTGACCTTTCCAGGAGAGGCGTGCAAGCCGAGGACAATATAGAGCTCAGACCCAAGCCCCCTGTTGCAGAAGTGCTCCTCCTCAAAAAAAAAATGAGGCCTAGAAGGTAGGCTCCCAGATAGAAAGCCTGTGCCAGAGCCAAACAAGAAGTTACAGAATATCACAGCCACACAACACATTTTATTCTATAAAGAAACCAACCCAAGTACTTCCCAACTTTTCATTCCCAGCTCTGCATGTACAACTACTTGGCAGGCTGTGCTGCAAAGCTAGCAAGAGCACTCCTGCTCCCCAACACACTGCTGGAGATGAGTCAAAGCACACAAGCCCAAAAGTGAGCCCCACATACAGCTATACAATGACAAGGGAAGAAAGTGCCAAGTGTGGCATGTGGAGCATCTTATGGCAGCTTATCCACTGATGAAAAGGGACTGGGTAACTACCTGACAGCTGGGTCCATGATTGCTTCCTGGGCAAAGGGACTGTGTTGATAGCTTGGCCTGCCTTTTCCACAGAAGGCTACTTGCCTCTCGCAGCCCTTTCAGCAGGGGTTTATCAGCTGCTATATGCCTTGGCCAGTCTGGACCGTTGGGAAGGGCATGAGGCAAACCAAGCAGCCCAAGGTGGCTCTCAAGGCTGGAAAATTCACTCGCTCCTGCGGCTGGTGCTAATAAAAGCCAATGGATGCAAAAGGTTCAGCGAGGGTTTATTGCTCTGCCATGGTAGGGGCTGGAAAGGCAGCTGAACTTAGCCCCCAGCCAGCTGGACTGGCCGCTCGTCCCTTCCTCACAGGGTCCCCCCCTAGTCCAGGAGCCGGGACGCTTCACATGTTGGCTCTCTCCCGCTGCAGCCGAGAGTTGTAGGCTCGGGAAACCGCGTTCCAGGCGTCCATGTACCGGTCCATGCACATGGCGATACACTTCTGCAGGACAGAGAGCCCTCAGCGGTCGCCCCGCGCGGAGGAGGCTCGCGGGTCCCCGCGTCCCCACGACCGCGCTCACCTGCTCCGAGTTGTCCAGCGCGCCGCCGGGCTTCCCGATGCACTTCCGAAAGCACTTGTCTGTCATTCGCTGCGGAGAGAAGCCGTGAGAGGGGCCGCGGGCCCCGGCTGGGAGCAGCCGCCGGGCCGGGCCGGGCCGGGAGCACTAGCCGCTGTCGCGCCCCCTCCCTGCGCTGCTGAGGGGCAGCGGCACGGCCGGGTTCGCCCCGGCCGCAGGGCAGACCCCGCTGCCCGGCACACAGCGGGACCGGCAGGGACCGGGACAGCCCCCGCCCACCCCCCACGGCCCCTCCTGACCTGCAAGAGCTCCTGTGCGTTAGCCACGGCGATCTGCACCTTCACCTGCTCCATGATGAGCCCCGGATCCAGCTTCCCCCCGCCGCCACCCCCGGAGCCGAAGTCAGAACCGAAGTCGGAGCCGAAGCCGCTCTCCATGCCGCAAAGTCACCGACACCGGCTGCCCCCACGCT
>VYXH01001285.1:159961-178737 GCA_013397275.1 Burhinus bistriatus
GTAAGTCTCTTCTCCCGAGTAACAAGTGATAGGACAAGAGGAAATGGCCTCAAGTTGTGCCAGGGGAGGTTTAGGATGGATATTAGGAAAAATTTCTTCATAGAAAGGGTTATCAGACACTGGAGCAGGCTGCCCAGGGAAGTGGTAGAGTCTCCATCCCTGGAGGTATCAAAAAGCCGGGCAGATGTGGTGCTGAGGGACATGGTTTAGTGGTGGTTTGGGCAGTGTTAGGTTGATGATGGTCAGACTTGATGATCTTAAAGGTCTCTTCCAACCTAGACAATTCTAGTATTCACCACAGAGGATGATGCTGCACAGCTACATCCTGACATAAAAGACGAGCAAGATCTAGGCTCCTGACAGAGAGCAACTCCCTGGTGAATTTTCTCTGGAATTAATTCTTTTGTCCTTTGAGCAATGGTTCCCTCTGCCCTAGATGACTCTGGTAAGCAGCTCATACCCCTAGGGCCTGCATTGATTCCACCACTGTCTATCCTCCATTAAGTAAGAATGCTGTGGGAGTCAGTAGAAGCACATGGGACACAACAATGCAACAGAGCTTTTTTCAGGAGGGCAATTGCTTCTTATCTCTATGCAAGGAACTGAGTATTACAGCAGAGCTAAAGCCAAAGCTGCTCTCATCTTCACTAACTGGAGCCCACACTCAGAAGACAGTATTGTAAACCATATGATCCTGTCTGTGGGTCTGCCCACTTGAAAAAGAAACCATTCCTACACCTCACAGAATTACCAGCTAGCACTAAAGATGGGGTAGTTGCCTATGGTACAATTTTATAGTAAGTACAGACCAGTGAAAAGGAGTGGACTGGAAATGGAGCTAGGCTAACGATGAACAACAGCAGCTCACAGCAATGCTTCCCCCCATTTCCTAGTTGCTAAGAATTGATCACTGCTAGAGCTTGCTATCTGCTCTTCTCTCAAGGCAAGATCAAGTGGGCTGAATGGGAACAACTCCTTCAGCACAGGGAGAAAGGAAGGAGACGGTGATCTGCTCCAGCTACTCAAGTTCTCCCCTCTGCTTTTGTTGGGAGCGGTGCTCAGCACTTTCCAGGAGCACTGTGTCTGCCTACAGTTTAAAGGCAAGTACAGTTTAAAGGAAAGCAGTCATTGACTTCTGGAGCACACCAGGCGATGCAGCTGATCTCCTTCAGGAGTGTGGATAGCTCATTGTCCCCTGTCTCTCTAACACACAGCAAGGTCTCCTGGGATGAATCATCTCAAATGGCCCATGTGGCCTCTGTTGGTTCAATGAAAGAAGGAAACAAATAAAATGCAAAACATTTATTTGTGTTGTACAAAAAGTTTCCAGTCATAAAATGTATATTACAAATCATTGAAAAAGACAAGACATTTGGCATGCATATTCTAAAAAGAAAAAAACCACTTCGAAATGATAAAGTCTAGATCATTATGTAGTTTTCATAAGTTCCATGTGAACTTTGCATCATTTTGTCTTTGTATTTAAATTTGCAACTTTTTCCACAATTCGTTACTTTAAAAACTTGAACCTTCCAAAAACTCGTCTGCAGCAGCTGACCAGAGGTGGGCAGGTAAACTGACCCGTGACCTAGAACCAGAGCTATCTAAATAAAGATTGCATTAAAAAAAATTAAAAAAAAAAACACAATTCAAGTCACAAGGCATCACTGTTATGAAAATAGAGTTCAACTGAGAAGGTATTATTGTGCCCAAATGGAAAGCATTTTGGCTTAAACTTGTTTAAGATAGCTTATTGCTTGTAATTTTAGTGTAATGATGATCTGGGTAGCTGGAATACAGAGTAACCTCTACCTTATCAACACAGAATCGTCACTTCGTTAAAAGCTAACTAGAAAATTTGGAAGTTCAATAAAACACATTTTATTTTCCTGAACTCCAAGTCAGTTCACTGCTTGTGCTACTCTGAACAGAGTCTTTCAATGTTAGGCATCCTCTTCACTCTCTAGACCTTAGCATTTCAAGAAAGGCATTATGTTTACAAATAATAATTGCATGTAAATATGGTCTTGTATAAAAAACCACTTTAGATTATTTTAAACTGGTTTAAAGCTAAACATATTGAAGGGCAGATAAAAATTCTGTTTCCCAGGCCATTTTAAATGAGAAAAGAAACTCTCCAATATAATTTGTCTTGACATTCAGCTAAAACAATGCTTTGAAAAATGCAATCACTATCTCACCTTCCACTCACTGGTTTACAACAAGGTTTTGTTTCCTGCTCAAACAGGGTTTGGACCCAACAGTGGCAATAAAATCCAGTATCAAATATGGATATGCCGTTGTTTAGAGATAAGACTTTCAAAAGATACAGAAAGAGACAGAACAGCTTAACAGTGAAGAAGTGAGGTGAGAGAAGTGGCTACAAGAGATGTAAAACACATGTCTTCATACAGCATCAAAAAATCTTTCTGATGCACACAAAAGAAACAGATTCTCAAATATTCTGGGGCATAGAGAGGATTTCTACAAGCCTCTTCTAACTAACCCCTGTTGAGGTTGCAGTTAAAAGGCCTTTATACAGGATAAGCATTAAAAAGAAGAAAAAAGGGTGTATAAAAACCAGTAAGATCCCTGAACTGAACATGAGGTGTCCCGTTGCTCAAGGATAAACATGCACATTAAGTGATCTCCTTTCACAGTGCGGTCTGCTTCACGCCGCAATACATTTTTCATGACTAATGCAAGCTGCAGACAACCTGGTCTGGCTTTTACATTACAGGTCATGGGAAGCAGATGTTTATTTTCTTCCTGAGACTTTTGGTTCCTGCTACAAGCACAAACTATGCGAGCCAACTCCCATCTAATGGCAAAACAGTGCTGAAGACAAGTGATCGATGCATCAGTGTAAACTATTGTTTTTGTCAGGGCAAATCTAGAGTTCCAAACTAGCCTAAGTAGACACACTGGAAAATAAAGCTGTGCAGTAACAAAGGAATCATAGCCGCTCTGTTACTTGGAATAAGTCACTGCAATGTAACAGCTAAAGTCACAAATACATAAGCAAGGGAGAAAGAAGTGGCACAAAATGTCAGAGGCGCTCTGTAACTATATCTCATTCTGCAGGACACCACTTTCCATGGTTCTGCAGATGGATGGACTTGTTCTGACACAAGCATTTTCACATGGTATGGACTTAAGAGTAGGTAGTATGCATTTATCATATTTTATATGATATTCTGTTATGATCTACACAATTAAAACATTGGCTTAACTATTCTGCTGCAGGTATTCTGTTATTCCTTCCCCCTCTTAACTAGTGAGAATCATTTAGGAACCTTTTTTTCCTATTTCACCCAGAATAAAAGTTGTTTGCTTATTTTTCTGGAATAAGAACATCCATATGGGTAGTTACACTCAAGTAACTACTCTGATAAAAGCTATACTGGCTAATTTCCCTAATCAGAGAAGACTTAAAAATAGTTTTTCTCTTGAAAAGTCAAATCTATTTCGACTTCAAGCTCTACACCTGATATCAGACACTGGAGTAGAAATGCTGACTATCCTCCAATTTCAAGAGTGGTTCACATACAGGATCAAATAGGAAAAGAGGGCAAGGGGACACTATATTTGAACAAAAAGCTTTAATTATCCTGAAAATGAAAAAAAAATCTTGAAAGACAGAAAAAAGAAACAATGCTTTTTGGTTTGGTAAAGCCAAAAAATCTCCCTGTAATGGAGCAGCAACTTTAAAGGGATAGTGCCATTATACTGAAGCTCAGTTTCAAAAGCAAGAGGAAAGGATGGTGTCTAGAGAAGGCGCGCACACACACACAAAAGAAAGTACGTGGAATACAGTAGTTTTTCTATGTCTTGTAATTTACAGCTAGGAATTATTTTTAGTAGCCTTTCAGAAAGCACTGTGGTAACAGAATTGCCCACATTTAAACTGTTGGCATTCAGCTTTTCCCACACTGTCAACCACTGTTTTGTATGAACCCTTGTATATACCTAAACGTGAAAAATCAAAGAAACTGTTTCCAAAAGTTAAAGGACACAGTTCCAAATTTAAGGACAAATTCTGCAGACTGAAGGGCACCATGCTCATCACAATAGATCTGCAAGCACCAGTCCGTAAGGCTACAAGACACATTCCCCATACAGTAGCTGTTATGAAAACTATGGCTCAGGTAGCAAGAGGTTTTTCTCGTTCAAGCTGCCTTTCCTAGCCCATTCTTTACAGGGGTGGGGGTGGGGGATCACAGAAAAAATGCAAATGAACTACACACTCATTGCTTTAGTATTTAAGATCACAGAACAATCTTAAATTTACAGGACAATTTTAAAGAAGAATAAGCAATCTGAAAACTGGCCAATGTAAACAAAATAAATACAGACCTTTAGAAAAAAAAAGCAAAAAGCCCTCAAACATTATGTAAGAGTATTATAGAAGCTGTGGGTCAGAAAGGGAAATGCTGTCCAGTGGTTGGAAGGTGCACTGCAAAAACACTTTTACATTGATTGCATTCATTTGCGTAACAACAAATTTAGAAAAGGTAATCGATAACAATATGTCTGAGAAACATAATTTCACAAGATACATTTTACAGAGATAGACATGATTTACTACATATTTAACCTTCTACTCAAGCAGAGTGGGAAAGTTACATTAGAAAAACAGCCAAGTACATCAATAAAGTTACCCCATTAGCCCAAACAGCCAAATCCTCATACTGCTTTTTTGTAATGGATCTTCTGATAATAGATTAAGACATCATTCTAAATTTCTATTAGTTTAACTTCAGTAACTCAGTCATCCCACTCAAATAGAGAAAAGTAGCATCTTTGATTTATTTTTATATGGTAAAATAAATCCATAAGCTTAAAAAACCCCTTTTGTTCCCACCCTGCTTGCATTACGAAGCCATCAGTCAAAGCCACTAAACTGACTTTCTAGGTTATATCTGTCAGTCACAATATTGTTCAAAGAACATAATGTCCAAAAGCCACCGAAAACATCCAAACCTTGTAGCTTGTTTGATGAGTCTAAACTATTTGAATGACAAGATCAGAGTTCAAGAGCGCAGGTAAAACCAGGATTCTATGCTGGCATCAAATAGTATCAAAATTTTGTATCCAAACTAATAACTAGTGAAAAAAACTTTTGCTTGTACAGTAGCCAGTACATTCTTTGGAGCAGTCAAGTATTTTTCCCAGTGCTTAAAGATGCAGTACTATATGAATACTAACCCTTATGGGAGTCAGAGTTACCTCCAAAGAAATGCAGCAGAAGAAACCTTAAGCTAAAGGGACACTGTCAGATACAAAATGCATCACACAAAAATCATCTGCTACTCATAAAAGCATTTTTAAATGAAAAGCATTATTCTCCTTTCACTCACTGTTAGACTTTACTTCAAGCATTTGAACACTGCAAAGCAATGCTTATGTCCTAAACAACAGCAGTTCCTTTTAAAAGTCATGAAACTATGTCTGTACTATTTTGCAAATACTGCTCCTTAAGATATCTGACAATGCCCCTTTGAATATAAGAGAAGTATGAACAAGCTGCATCTAGCTCTGATTAAAAAAGTCAACATTTACACAGGATAACCTTTAAAATCCCCTTAACATCTAAAATCTTAGCCATTCTGTTTAATGCTGAATATGTCAAAAGCATTAAATCATGATTCTTTACATCATAACTTGCGTCCATGATTTAACAAGGTCTCATTTGTGACAATGTCCAAATCCCCTGAAAGTAAAACTCGGTGTTTCACACTGCTGTATCTTAAGATGCTGTATATATTCAGTAAGCAGAACCCATCATTCTCCGTTCTCTGAAATAATAATATGGAGCCAAGGTGCTGACACTCAGGTGTTTTTATCACTACCTGTCAAACCCTGGAGCAGGACAAGATATCATGGTCCTGAGCCAAGAATGTCTGAAATGCAGCTTCCCTCTATTAATTCCATTGGTGAAGTAGCATTTTTAATGAACTTGGGGTCTAATTTCCTAAGCTGGGCACTGCTGAGGAGACCAGGCAAGATACTACCACTTCTTAAAGGATGGATGAAACACTACGGTGAATCTCTTCTGGGGTCTTGCAGATGAACATGCTTTCTTAAACTTTTTTTTTTTCCAGTTATCCTGGTTATATATACAATTATAGATTTACCGTACACTCAAGGACTCTCATCCCATTTTAGCTAAAAATTCTTTCTGCTGTAGGTTTGTACATAAGACTTTAAACTCTGTATGGGGAAGAATGTTGTATTCCAATATTGTGTTTCAACAGAGGGAAAAATAAAGAAATCTATTAAAAATTATGGCAGTTTTGTTCAGTAAAGTTTTTTTTTTTAAATTTTTTTCTTATCAAAATGTACCAAGGAGTAAACTTCAAAGAAATCAGATGATGCATATAAAAATAGTTTTCAGTGGCTCTGGAGGGAAAAAAATAGCAAAAATAAAAGGAAATAAATGGGGAAAAAAAAAGCAAATAATAGTTTCTTTTTTCTTTCTTCACATCACTGAGCATCCTCTAGAGGTTGTTCTGGGATCCCCCTAGAATAAGACAAACAGTTGAACTCAATTCTTACTAGCTTTTCATATTGTAAGCCTAGACTTTGGTTATCATCTCAGTTGTTAAAAGCTTTTTTTTTTTTTTTTTTGGTAGTTTAGTTATATTCAGGGAACATCACAACTGTAGAGAATGCATAGCACACATCACAGTCTGCTGCCAGGATTAAGACACTGCTACTCTGGCTGTGGTTTTCTACAATGGGTTGATTGCTTAATGTCCATACTTTCAACACTGACACAGGTGACAACTGAAAATCGTGATGCCATTAGCTTTAGAACAGGAAGTTTCTTCCTTTATTTCAAATGATGCTTCCATTTGAGAGGTATCTATGCTGCATAGCTGCTTCTTTGGGTAAAAAAAAATTTGTTTCGGTTGCTTTATACTACAAAGAGACTGCTGAATCTCCTGGAGACCAAAAAAGCTTTCAGAACTCAACTTCAAACCTGCACAGAATGAGTCTTTGTGAAAAAGAGCTACTGATGGCCACTGATCAGGAGAACAAACCGCTTGAGTTTGAAATAAATTTAAAATATTTTCTGGTATCACCTGTATGAAGTATCTTTCTCCTTTTCACTCTGCCGACCGCTGGTCAATTTCACACTACTTAACTAAGGGTTATGAAAACACATAGGTTGTATTATTAAGAAAAAACAAGTTTATTTCAGATGTAGCAGGTATATACTATGAGAAAATAAACGAATAAGCTGAAGCTTGCAGCAACAGAAGCCGTCCCCATTTCCTGGTTTTTAGTGGTTATATTTCCCAATGGTTATATTCTGCTTACAGCAAGAATGCTACAGACTTTTTTACAGAGAAGCAAATACTGGAATAGGAGGAACACTGCCTGCTAAAACTAATCTTACTAACCCTAAAAATAGTCTATGTCATTGCAATGCTGTAAATCTGTGATCTGTTGCATACTTCCATAGACACCCTGGCATCCTGACCTGACATTAGCCACTGCTCGAGCTGTACCACTATTGATTCAAGCAGCAATTCCCGGAAGAATTGCTCACATTATACTCTCTCTGTGCATTGTAGTAATGCTGGGGGGTTGCCAGCCATTCTGAGATCGTCCTCTGCAAGCATCCATTGGAAAAATGGACCAGGAAGCTCAGAGCTGGCAAAAATTGAAAGGAGTTCCCCTAAATCTCACACCTGATTAATCCAACCAAAAAGGCACAAGTTAAACTTCTGGTCTGCATCTTATTACCTGTTGGTTGAAAAGGTCTTCCTCTCCAAACTCTGCTTCATCTTCTTCCTCTTCGTTCTCTCGCACGACTACTGATTTAGTAACACTTCTCACTGCAACTTCCTACACAAAATCACAGATCAGAGATACACTACTGGCCATTTCCTTAAGTTTTTGCTATACCATCAATATAATACCCCTAATTAAATTTTGGGGGGTATAAAGCAACTTGCCCTAGATTTAATGTTAGCTATGCAAGCAAAGAGTGGTAATATCCTGCAAACCACAACATTCCTATTTCTATCCACTAAAAGGCATGGTAATGTAATTTAGCTTCAGGAATTTTCTTTCATTACCTAGGGATTTGAGAAGCAGCAGCCATGTTTCAGGGGGTCATTAGTCAGTTTTATACAAGCTCATAGCAGACCCAGCTAGGAGCTGTCTGAGACATATCATAATGTGAGAAACTAAAGTTTCTCAGTATGATTATACAGCATTAAGAATATTCCTAATTTCTACTACATATTCTATATCAATTGTATGTATCAATTATCAGGATGGTCTTCCAAACCAGGCACTAAAAAGAATTCTAAAACCCCAGAAAGCTTCCTTTATTACTGAATTATTTTTAGTATTTCTTAGTAGTAAGAAATTCTTCTGTACAAGTGCACCCTTGAAATCATAGGTGCAAATTTCTACTTGTGGAAAGTCACCCTAAACATACACTTCTAAGCTGGGACACTAAAGGTAACCACAGTGGGAATGGACATGGATTTGAAATTTTTTCAGATTCAGTTTAACCACTTCTGTTTGAATTCTAAGCCAGTTAGCTTTCTATTTGTACGGATGATTGTCCCTCCTATTTCATCCTGTGCTGCTGTTCCAGCATAAAGTGCTTCCACAGAATTGCCAACTGACACAACTGTTGTCTGTTTCACTTTCCTATTTCTATCAGATCACTGGGATAAGAGCACATTTATGAGTGACAGCTGAAGCAGAGCCTCCCTCACAGGAGTCTTCTGCAGGGATGGTTTTAAGAAATCAGTTGTGGGCAGATGTAGGACAATGCAGAATACATAGGAACCTGTGCCAAATAAAAACTTCTGATATACTTCTGACATTGAAACGACAGCTATCTTCCTACATTAATATTTACATTGCACCCCAGAATACTGTAGGTACTACGTAATGTAACTGACATGCCAGCAATACTTATTTTCTATGTCTCTTCTGAAAATACATACTCAAATTCCAAACAAATTCTCTACTAGCAGGGTGTTTTTCTAAAATAGGATGAAAAAGTCTATGGATATAATCAGGATGATCACAGTTTCCCAAAATTTCCCCCAAAATCTCAGTTACGAATAGATATTTAATTATTTTAGTGTTATAAACTGTCTTATTTTAGAAGACAATAGGGGAGATCTTAAAAATCAGGATTTTGTCATTGTCATCCCCCACCCACCAAATTAAAGAGCCTGGGAGATAACCCAGCCCACAGCTTTTTTCTACAGACACAGCCTACCTCTCCTTCAGAGTTTACGAGGTATGTGCGAATATTTCCTCCAGTGCCCCAGCTGCCTTGATTCTTCCACACGAGAACAGAAGGGGGGCTATGAGTTACGCCTGCATCTGCACCCCAGATCTAGTGAGAAAGACATTCTGTAATTAGCTATTCATACGCATTTTATTTTTAATTATACAGAACCCCTAATTCTACTTTTCTTTACATATCAGTTTTGTTTCTCAACTCCAATGGCAGTTTTACCCTTTAACCTACATGATTACTTGTAGTAAGATATTATTCTCAGTCTACCACAAAAAGTAACACTAGCCATAAAAAAGACAAAGAGATATCGAATATTGCAGTCATCAATTCTTTTCTGAATATAGAAATGTCTCCTAGCACTGTCTCAATGACTATACTGTATGAACTGTAGTGTATCAATTTAATCTTTTATATGTATCTGACCAATTGATACTTCAGTAGAAATAGCTGGAACTGATTAATGGAAAGCCATTTTTTTCTTCTGAAAGAACATCTGTTGCAGACTAAAAATAAAATACAAAATTATAGAAAAGCAGCTTTCTACTACAGTCAAGGCTGAGAACATCTAGTCTTAAACTTAACTAAAGTCTACTAGACTGAATGAATGCTCTGAAATGTTCCTATTTCATTAAGAGGTTGAACAGGATTAGCATTCCAAACCTGGGCAGAGGTGTTTGAAAACAAACAGCCCTTGACCTGCGCCCCCCAAATATCTTTTTCTCCAACTTTCTCAGTGCCTGAAATGGTCTTAAATACTGAAGTACTAATATAGAAATTAAATTTCTGTCCTGAATTTTTATAACTGAAATCCTGCTCCTCTGAAGTGAGATCCATGAAATCAAGAATTACACACCAAATCAGGCTGTACCAAACGTCTGATTTACAACTGCCACAGCATCAACAAAAGAATACGCTGTTGACATATTGCAAACATAACTTACTGTTACAGTCTGCCCAGCTCTGAGGACATACTTAGGAGTAAATTTGTAAGCAATTTCTTCTCCATCTCCAATCTGTCTTTTCAGTCTCCAGTTACCCAAAGACTGATCCTAATGGAGAGAGTCATAAGGTTATTTATGGTGAGCAAAATAGAGTCAACAGGCATGAGAGCTTTCTCTAGATCTCTTTGTTATTAAAATAATGTGAATTTAAGTTTATTTACATGGTTGTTAGACATCTGCATTCTAACTTCAAAGTATTTTTTAATACCCTCTAATAGCCTAAAGTGTAAATCCCATACGGTCATTCAGCAAAATGAAAAAAGATACACATTTCACGCAAAAAAGTTCTGCTAGAGTAAGCAAGGCTATTTACATGAGCAAGGTACCAGCACACCTGTTTAAACATCTGGGACACAAACTACGTTCTCTTCCTGCAGCAAACATTACACTCATGCTAGCACACCGTAATGTTCAACTTTCAAATGCCTCTGTTTATTATTTTGCAGGATGTTGCTCCTGCTCTCCAAGTGACTCCACCTACTTGTGCTACAAAAGGCCATGGAATATTTCAATTTAGCTCCTCCTCCTTGTTTTCTAGGAATTCTGCTGATACTCACCTTCTCCGAGTTGTTCTTAAGTTGAACATATTTGCCCTCCAGGTCTATCTCTTCTATGCTGATACTTCCTGTCGCTGAAGCTTGCTGGGACATTTGAAAACTACTGCTGCTACTGCTGCCACTAATGCTTCCAGTGCCAATTCCACTTGTTCCACTGCCTGAAAACTCCTCTGCTTCAATACGTTTTCTCTTGCCTCGGGAAGAGCGAACAACTGAAGTACTGCTACTGCTGCTGCTGGAGGTAGCCCGAGAGACTGTAACACGGGAGGAGGGACTTGGAGAGAGCTTCAACCTTAACACAATGAAGCAAGCATTTTAATTAACTCATCCAAGGAACTACACACAAAGCAGTAATGCTACAATATGGTCAGTAACCAGACTGTAATATGCCCCAAGGCTGAAAGCAGCCTCACTGTGTGTGTCAGGAAGACTACATATAAGAGAAAGAGGAGAGGGCTATCCACCCCTGAGAAGTTTTCTGGTAGTATCATTATGCGACACGGAAAGTACTGCTAATGAGACCGACACAGATCACTTAACCCTCCCCTCCAGTATATCTACTGCTAAACACACTATTCTTGGGCCACATAATCTAAAAACAGGAAAACACAGAAGTATAAGCACTTAAATAAAAAGAGAAGATGAATGTCAAGTACAGAATGATATATTTCACTGTACTCAGAGACCATTATAAAAC
The DNA here is from genome assembly GCA_013397275.1 of Burhinus bistriatus. Taxonomy (NCBI): domain Eukaryota; kingdom Metazoa; phylum Chordata; class Aves; order Charadriiformes; family Burhinidae; genus Burhinus; species Burhinus bistriatus. Next base: position 171,500 of record VYXH01001285.1, read on the forward strand.
CAAAATAAAGAGTGTTCAGATGAGAACACTTGCAAGTGTTCTGTGTAAGTGCTCCATACAACACAATGTGTTGTGAAGCCAATAGGACTTCACTGAAACAAAATCTGGGCATTCCTGCTCAAATGATAAAAAAATAAGCATAAGAAATGAAAGTAACACCTGCTAGTCCAAAGAAAAGAATGTGGAATCTGTACATACCTTTCCTCTTCTCCTTCCAGGAGTTTTCGGTAAGCACTTATCTCCATGTCCAGTGCTAATTTAACATCAAGCAGTTCCTGGTACTCTGTAAGCTGCTGCTGCATCTGGTCCCTCATTTCTGTCATTTCCCTCTCCTTGGCATCTAGCATCTTCCTAAACTTCTCCCGCTCACCAGCCATCACTTCCTCCAATTCACGAATGCGATCTTCTGCTGCACTAGCCTAGGTAGACAGCACAATAGAAAACCCAGTTGGCATCTATGTGGGTACAGCAAAAAAGTTAAAAATTCATCTCCCTCCCAAATGAACGTAACAAAGATTTCTCTATGTAAAATGCAGAAAATATGAAGGAACATAAATGTTAATATATACAAACAATACAGTACCCTGTATCAGAGATGAAAGCAAATTTAGTCCCTTTACCTGTTTCTGAAGGCCAGAAAGCTGGTAGCTGAGAGTTTCTATTCTCATGCGAGCCTCCTTCAACTCCTCTCGAGCTGCACCAGCAGCTTTGTCATTTTGGTCAGAGGACAGTTTGGCATTCTCCAGCTGGAAGGCAAGTTTTATAGAAGTCACTTGCATTGAGTTAGATACCCTGTAAATATCCTTTCAGTAAAAAATAGAAGCTATTTAATCTTAAGTAATTTTAAATGGAAATCTGGTAAATTTATGGTAAGAATTGCATAACATTAAGGAAATACCCTAAGGACCAGGAAAATCTATTTCAGTCCTATTCCTATAGGATTTGCTTATGCTATTAAAAAAAGAAAAGTCTATTAGCCCTTCCATTATACAAGCAGCCTTATAGTTCCCAAAAACTGAGGTTCATGTGATCACACGACCTGCCTGTTTGTCCTAAGAACAATCACACTGCATTAGAGCAAAGGCTAGTTCACTTCCTGATCTAACAGTTCCCTGGATGCCCAGGGACTAAGCTCAGTAAAATATTCATGGGTATCGCGTCTCAGCCGACCACTTGCCAGAGACAGTATTTTTACGCTTACTATATTGTGCATTTTTCAGGCAGGAATTTGTCTCTGTTTTTTTAATTTATCGGGCAAGGAGTTTAGCTATATATTAATGAAGAACAACCTTCTTTTTTTTCTTCCAAATCTGCCACTGGACTTCCACTGTCCCTGCTTCTACTGAAAAACAATAAACAATCACTCCTCATCCACCGTCTCCATGCTATTTACCTTTTTACAGACATGCATTGTATCTTCCCCTTGTCTCGACTCATCTTTTTCTAGTTAAATATTTGCAGATCAATGTTTCTCAAACTGTAAATCATCAAACCAAAGAATTCAAAGGGAGTGTCAGTGGAGGGTGCGGGAGAACAATATTAGCAGCACCATAATTTCTCCACCACAAAAGAATCAGAAGTGGCTGTAGTTATTGGCAAGTATTTTCAGTAAACAGAAAACTGGCAGCTGCCCAATTCCTTCAGGTAGTGTAACGAATATTAAAAAAACAAAACAAAACCCCGCAACAAACCAATAACCAGCAATTGTACCAACAACAAAGCTGCTACTTCTCGCATATTCCCAGTGCTGGATGAACTGGGCTTTGTTAACTCAGGATTTGCACAGGTGTGACAGATACACTTGACTCCAAGTTGTACTTTGGTTGAGGTTGATTAAGGAACAACAGGCCTCACATCTTTGGAGTGAACTTGCAAGCTGGAAAGCTCCTGGCTTACGTACAAGGGAGTGAAGGTGTCTTGAAATATATTTCAAAAGGTCGTTTCGAAACCCAAAAGTGCAAGATAACTAAAGCACAGAACAAGATACCAGAGCTAGAACGAAGACATCTATCATGTCTATACTATTGACTAGCAGCCAACTACTTCACCCTTTAAATATTACCATCAGGATAGGCCCAATTTGAGCTCTCCCTGAACGGCAGCTGGGCTGCATGCCAGGTGACTCTCCCCTTGAGCAGGAACACTTCTCAAGGTCAGAGATTCCTTACCTGAGATGAAGAGATCCTTCCTTACCTAAGGTGGAGAGATCCCTTACCCATGACAGATCCTCAGTAAGCGACTGATATAGCATGCTGAACTAACACTATGAAACATTACTAATCCATGTAGCTACTCCGTATTATTATAAATATTGTATGGATAATTCCATTAGACATAAACCATTGACCTAGTCTGAGATTAAAACTGGATCCAGCCACACCTAGGCTCCAAAAGGAGTTTAGGAGGCAAGGGGATCCACTCTGAACCTCATGACTCAACAGGAGGGTTCTCCTTACTCTTTGCATCTCTTTGTGTGAATCATTCTAACTCAATGTTCCTTTGTATGTTCCTTCCATGCAGTAATTAATAAGGTGAACCTTGCCATCAAACTTATTGAACCTTGTCAAAACAAGGTTAGACTTTGTTAAATTCCATCGAACTTATTGAACTCTTTCAAATTATTATTTTACCTCCATAAAACATATTGCTGCTTCTCTTTTAAGTGAGGTGCATTCCACTCATCCACAACACCAGGCAGATAAACCAAAAGAGTGCAAATATTTAAGAAGTTTAAGAAGCATTCTCCTGGATTCAATTACTCCGATGTTCACATTTCCCCTCTACCCTGCTCTGGTGAGATCCCACCTGGAGTACTGCGTCCAGCTCTGGAGTCCTCAGTACAAGAAGGACATGGACCTGTTGGAGTGGGTCCAGAGGGGAACCACAAAAATGCTCAGAGGGCTGGAGCCTCTCTGCTATGAGGACAGGCTGAGAGAGTTGGGGTTGTTCAGCCTGGAGAAGAGAAGGCTCCAGGGAGGCCTTACTGGGGCCTTTCAATACTTAAAGAGGGCTTATAAGAAAGATGAGGACAGACTTTTTAGTAGGGCCTGTTGCAACATGACAAGGAGTAATAGCTTTAAACTAAAAGAATGTAGATTCAGACTAGATATAAGGAAGAAATTTTTTTATGACAAGGGTGGTGAAACACTGGAACAGGTTTGCCCAGACAGGTGGTAGATGCCCCAAGCCCTGGAAACGTTCAAGGTCAGATTGGACAGGGCTCTGAACAACCTGATGTACTTGAAGATGTCCCTGCCCATGGCAGGGAGGTTGGACCAGATGGCATTTGCATTGGGAGGGACCTTCCAAACCATTCTATGATTGTATGATTTATAGACCATGGTTTTCATCACCAAAGCTGGTCAAAAAAGGTCCAATACCTTGCCTGAAGTTTCCCTGCCACCAATGAAACCACAACTGCATCTAGTAGTTTTCCAATCCAGAACTAACTTAGACCACTGAAATGTGATAAGGCTTACACACATTTCCGTAAGTGTATTGGGGCTAGTAAGAACATTGCAGAGGCCATAGTAACAGTTAAGTGACAATGCAACCTTAGACATGGAGCCCCTCTCAGTATGTCCATATTAGTTTGCAAGCTCACTGTATCCAAGCAAAAGCCCATATTGAAATGCAGCCATTCCCCAAGCTCTCCAATCTATCCCTCCAGCTTCTTAGAGCCAAAACATTGCACCTATTCTAAGTCTCCTCCAACCACCTCCATTTTGGAGGAAGAGCTGGATCCACTGACATCAAGAGAAAAACCCTTACAGCAGAAGATATTGTTTAATCAGCTATTGCATGACATCCACTATTCCCACCGTGTCCTCCACAGTGACCAAACTGGCCTTTCTTGGCTGAAGCTATTCCTCTGGCTACAACCTCCCTGGAAATGCATCTGCGCACAGCACCAGAGGAGGCACCTGAACACTGGGACAAAGCTTCTTCATATTATAATTACTTGTCTCCTTACAGACAGTAGGGCTTCCCGTCAGACAGTGCTGTGGATAGCAGTAGTTACCTTAGCCTGATAGGTCTGCTCAAGCTCCATTTTGTACAGTTTGACTTGTTCATCATGTTGATTTCGCAGATCCTCCAGGGCCTGAGTCATTTTGGATTCATACTCCTGTTGGCGACTAGTGTCCACCTCGATCAAACGATGTTCATGTCGTTTCCTTGTTTCCCTTATTTCCTACACACACACAGAAAGAAATGAGGACAAATTCCCACATTAGGGTAAACACAGTACAAGCAATTACATTCAGAAAACAATTAACTATTTCAGTGCTAATTATTTACTATATAGGAGCTACAGTACTAAAGGCATTTAAGCCTAAGAATTACTGCATATGCTAACAGATGCAAGTTACTGTTCTCATTTGGCAGGATATAATTCTTAAGTGATCCGACTTAAAAACAGGTTTAAAAATATCCATACACAATTTAATTAAGGAGCTGTTTTATGCTACAAAAGTCAAAACGGGGGGAGAAGAACACATGAATTTTTACACAGCAAAGAGATTCCATGTGCTGCACTACAAACCTTTTCCTCCTCAATATACATCCCTACATTACAATACTGGTCTACAAGGAGTCAGATAAAAACAAACACCTTTTGTGACCATTAGATATACTGAAAAAAAATAATCATTATAGAGAAAAACTGCACCTTCAAATTTCACTTTTAAGCACATGCAGACCTTCTCTCTTTTTCTATGTACTGGATGACTCAACTAGATTTTGATTACGTTAGTAACAAAGTAATCCTGAAGACATAAATACAGTTTTTTCTGGTCAGAGTTTGTACTAAGAATTTTTGTTTTTAGAGAAGTATGACTTCTCTGTGCCTAGAATACCGATCCCAAACTAGCAAATTAAGACTTACTCATGCACTTACTCACGTTGAGCCCTGCAGAGACCTGGCCAGGCCTGAATGCGTGGTATCAGAAAGAAACAATTTCTCCCTTCAGGGCAGGACAAACATGGGAGCGGTACTGAGTGCTGGGAGGAGCCCTGAAGGTAGCAGCAGGGCCATGTTGAGGAACAGTAGCAAGTGAAGCATGGCTCGCTTTGCATGCCTAAACTGGAATCAATAGCAGGCTAACAAATTCAGAGCAACTTTGCAAGTAATTTTGCAGAAATGCTCTACATCTAAAAATACACTCTTAGAAACTCTACTACTTCTACTCACAGCAATGTGCCCTGATGTGATCTGGAAGATGCCTTCCCTTCCATGGTGAATTTTTACACCAAGAAAACTAGCAAGCAGCAGTCTCTCAGTAACTGGAGGCAACGACCCCTTAGAGGCCACAAAAATTACCAAGGGGGACTACAAAGTATCAGGTGAAGGGCTGAGCTGATCTAGCAGTTCAACACCGCTAGAGTAAGCAGGCTTCGCTTGCCACGCTCCAATCATGATGTTCTAACTCTAATAGACCTTTGGACCCTTCACTGAACCAAATCAATTCACTAACCTAAAGGAAACCAATTCCTTTTTTTCTTTATGTGTTGAATTGGACCATGCAAGGATCAAAGAGCTCCAGGGACAGCTAAAGGAACATCCCCACTTCAGCATGGCAAGCTTTAAGATTAGCTTCTGCTGTCTCATTTAGCTTCACCTTCAGTCAGTAGCAACACAACTCTCCCTCAGGAAGCAATTTTAAGGCCCTACAACCAAGCAAGGGTCTGTCATTGCAGTGGCATGCAGAAACCCAGAGCATGGAAATGAGATGAGGCAACGGTCAGTACAACTCAGGGTGATCTACCTGGTTAGTTTCTTTGCTCTGCTCCAGCCCCTCTCCTTAGCCACACTGACCTGCCCCATCCCTTAATCCAGTCTGGGCATTCATTTAATTCTGTGGTAAGACATAACTCAGGCGCTCAGCTGGCAAGAATTAAACTCAAACAAAAACCCTTAAGTATTTTACTAGTTAATCAGGGTGAAATGGTTTGGTGCATGGTGAGCCAAACATCACAACTAGCATAGGTGAGATGAAGGGCAGAAGCATGTGGCAATTGCTCAGCAGCCACTAATTGAATGAGCTTGCAGAAGAACCAAAGGTCAGAGTTGGTTTTCACAAGATGGAATAAACTGATGTGACACTTTGCATGTGGTACAGAGAGAAGGTCATGCTTCCCTTTCCCAATCCCCACCAGTGCATTCCCACTATTTACTTCATAAAAACTCTGGTCCTCACTAGTACCCCTGCAAAAAGCAGGGTAATTGCACAGTTCTCATCAATGAAAACAGGTTATTGTTGGGTCCAACAACCACCAAAGTTGGTGCAAGTAAGGAGCAGTGCCACACAACCAGATCCAGAGAGAAGGAACAACACTCTTCCTTTCCCACAGCAGTCAGCTGCTACATTAGCTCACCTGCCCATGGAATGATACCCTTGTCACTCAGCTCTTATATGGTAAATTGGTGGCAGAGCTGGCATAACTCCTGCAAAACCATTAACTATTTTATTACTCAACCCATTTACAGCAAAGATAATACTGATCTTCCCTACCTGGACTAGTTAGTAATTGCTTATAGTCAGTTTGAATAAAAGCTACATAAACTTCAGCCTATGATGAGATTGCTAGGTTGATAATACCTCCTCAAACACATTCTTCCTGAAATCCAGATCCTCTTGCAAGCTCTGGCACCGATTCTCCAGATCCACGCGCATGAGTGTCTCCTTCTCCAACTGCTTCTTAGCCACAGCATGACTATCTTCAGCCTAGTAAAGAATTTTAAAGATAAAGAGGTAATTTTGTCTGGATCCCTATTTTCCATCCATAATCCCTTTATGGTCTTCATTTTTCATCTTTGGACCAATTATTCACAACAAGAAATCTAATGTCAAGCCACTGATTTTTTTTAAAAAACCAAACAAACAAAAAAAAGAAAAACAAAAAACAAAAAACCCCAACACAACCCACAACAAAAAAACCCATGTGTGTGAATATTTAAACAAGCTTTCATGTTTGTATACCAGTTAGGCCACCTGACCAGGAAGACCGAGCAGATGAGGCCCTCTATAGCCAGACAGGAGCAGCCCCAGGTTCACAAGCCCTGGTCCTCATAGGAGACTTCAACCACCCCGATATCTGATGGAAGGACAACATAGCAGGCCATAAGCAATCCAAGAGGTTCCTGGAATGCCTTGATGACAACTTCCTTCTTCAAGTGATAAAGGAGCCAACTAGGAGAGGTGCCATGCTGCATCTTGTTCCCACCAACAAGGAGGGGC
>VYXH01001286.1:0-19660 GCA_013397275.1 Burhinus bistriatus
CCAGCCTTCCTGGACTCCTCTGCTCTTCACTACTACCTCCCAAGGAACTCTGTCAACCAGGCTCCTGAGAAGACCAAAGTCCACCCTCTGGAAGTCCAAGGTGGCAGTTCTGCTGAACCCTGCCCTTACTTCTCCAAGAATTGGAAACTATCATGTCATGATCGCTGTGCCCAAGACACCCTCCAACCATCACATCCCCCACAAGTCCTTCTCTGTTTACAAACAACAGGTCCAGCAGGGCACCTTGCCTAGTCGGCTCCCTCACCAGCTGTNATCATAGTTTTCCTGCTACACAATGGCTTCCAGCTCCTTCTATTCATTGCCCATGCTGCATGCGTTAGTGTAGAGGCATTTCATTTCAGCTATTGGTCCCACCACATTTTTACTGGGAGAAGCCCTAATTCCTACCTAGCCATTCCCAGGCATGGCCAAAATTTCTAACCCACCAATGACCCTCACACGTCTGCTGCTGCATGAATCTTTATCCCTTACCTTCAATGAGTTAGCAGACTGAGGGACCACACTAGCATCCTGTCCCACAGACATTGGCTTATCTCTAGTGAGCCTGGTTTCATCCCTTTCCCCCTTCAAATCTAGTTTAAAACCCTTTCGATGAGCCCTGCCAACTCCTGTGCCAAGAACCTTTTCCCCCTTTGAGACAGTTGTACCCTGTCATTCGCCAGCAGGACTGGTGTCATGTAAACCAACTGTGACCAAAAAACACGAAATCCTGCCTCTGTCTCGGCTTGGAGCGTCTGCATACTAGGCCTTCTGATCTCTTCAGGAGGGAGTCACCTACTACAATGACCTGTCTTTTTTAATTTACGGAAGACATTTTGATGCAGGGTGTAGTTTGGCTTAACCTCAGTGACACCCCTGTGCACATTGAATTGTCTTCCTTGTCATGGTTTGGTTCCCCTTGCAGAGCCTCATACCTATTTTGCAAAGTTATCTGAGAAGGTGGGGGAGTTACTGGGGAGACACGCCTGCTTCGCTGGGCAGGAACTTGTTCCCATTGCCCTCTACCATCTAAGTTACCTCATTTGGCCAGGCAGAGAGAGGACAGGGAATCCTCTGTATCATGCGCCCTGTGTGCCTGTTGGGCCTGGTTCGGGGAAGGTATGCTGCGACTCCGGCAGTCTGTCTCCCTCTCACACTCCCTCTTCCCAGAGCTCCATCACTAGGTGGAGGAGTTCCTCTACCTGGGCTCACCTCCCACAGCCGTGCTCACGGCTGCCATCGGATACTGCCATCAGGGTAGGGCACACACCCTGCAGCCTGATGCCTGGGTGGCAGCGTGCTCCCAGGAGAGCTCCATCTGGGAAGCTGCCTCAGTCCTGCTGGGTGCAGAGCTTGGGGAGGCCAAGGCTCTCCATCATGTGGATACCATGGCTCCCTGGTCCAGCTGATACAGCTTTCCACGCCCTTTCGCATGAACTGCCGCGCCACTCTCCGGCTGATGTGGCACACTCTGCCTTACTGAGAGGTAGGTGTATTGTGCGTCAATAAAAAGCAGATTGTTATTTTTTTATTCCCTTCCCGCTATAACATGCTTCTTCAGCAAAAGCTTTGCTCAATATTGAGTGAGAGTGCTATTTTCAGAAAAGAAATTCAGCTAAAGAGTAAAGCCTCCACCTTTTATGTTAAGGGGCTGAACGGTCACATCTAGTAAATGAGCTGTAAAACGGGTTGTGCAAAACTCTTGTTGGGTGACTCCCTTCAGTGATGATCGTATTCTTATGTTTGTTGAAAGTCTCATCCAACTATTTAATTTGAAGTAACTACAGTTTAAAAACTCTGCAGCTGAAGAAGTTGTTTCATACCTTAAATACTAGGTGTTCATTTTCACTTACCTTTACTCTCTTATAATATTTCTTTTTTTGGTTTGCGGTTTTCTTTAGAAAGCCTTTTAGGTATACCAAATATCATTAAAAGCGTGTTAACAGACCTTAATATCTTGGTTGGAAAGGTTAACAAACTGCAGGGGCTCTTTGTTTGCGTAGTGAACATTTAAAATATCTAACATATGGTAAAGAATTGTAACAGACAGCTAACAGGATATGCAGATACTGAAAAGAAACCTGCTTAGGGGCCTAGAGGAGAAAAAAAAACCCAAACATTTTTAGTTGAGCTTATTAACATGTGAAGGAATAACCACATTTCAACATTCAGTTACTTAGTTATTGCCTTTAAGATGAATTGCAGAAAGTTTCCTTTTTCTTTATGATGTATAATGAGGCTTATTTTTTCCCCACAACACAAATGTTTTTGCCATTAAAAAAAAAATTGTTACTATTAGATCTTCATTTCCTTTTTCTTGCCTGAAGATACTGGCAAGGTCTTTGAGGGACAGAAACATTAATGTCACACGGGGATACTGCCTGAGCCTCAGCCTCTAGAGAAAGGAAGTAGATTTATGTTTGTTGTATATTTAACTTTGCAGTTTATGCAACACACAGGTTTCTTTTGAAATAATTGGCGTGCTCCCTGCTGAGTTCTAAGATCCTTTGAATTCAGCAGAAAGGTATGTAGCTCATCTGAGTTCAGTACATATTAATTTTGCCCACTGTTACCTGCAGGAAACACAAAATCTAATTGCGGTTTCTGTTTATGAGGTAATTGCATTGAAGAACATGTCGGGAACTGCAGCTATATTGAAGCATGAATAAGAAGCAAAGTGAAAAGGGAGACGTTGGTGAAAATGGTTAATTAATCTGTATCTGTGAACCTAGAACAACTGGCACAATGCTTGCCACAAAGAAATTCATGGTACAGCTTTATGCTGTGCAAGTCATGGTGACATTTTAACAGTTTACAGTACCTTCATAATTGCCTTTCATAACATTAGTATTAAATTTGAGATATGTCATTGAAATCAGTGGAAACTTGATAGTTTATATCTGAAATAAAGCATTTGTGTACAGGGCTTCAAATTCATTGCAACCATGATGCAACTGGAATGGTGTTTTCCAAGAGATATAATTATATTGCAAACATGATGTAACATTTGCTAAACAGTGGCATGAGTAGAAGCATATGCTTTGCAATACTGGGTAAGAGGCGTACTTAACAAATGCAATTAGCAGCAACAGTTTTAAGCGAAAAATAGTTTTTTGAAATGCTGAAAGAAGCAATACAATTCCTTAAAGTTATAAATACTACCTTCCCCTGTCCAATGGAATTTTTCTGTTGAGGATATAAACTTGATCCTATGAGAAAATACTTCAGACAACAGCAGCCCTGAGGCATGAAGTATTTTAAGGCAATAATACCAAAGTAATTCTGTGCAGAAAAGCAGCCTGAGACATAAAATAGGCCTGTTTTTTTGACTGCCTTTCACTTTGTTGAAATCATCTCCATTTTAGCAGAGTGATGGTGAAGACACTGTAATGAACTACCAAATCAAAAAAGCTAAATGTAAATTGTTACAAAAGGTGAATGGTGAAAGAGAACGCCCATTCCAAGCATATGAGGGAGTTACCACAACCTGCCAGTCTTGAAAGCAGAACTCTGGCCTCCTCAGAGATCGACCTGCTGTGCAGAGGGAGGGGAAGAAAGGGCTAGCCCACCACAAATGGTGAGTGATCTGTTTGTCCCTGCATACTGATTTTGATAAACAGGCTTCTGCCCCTTTTATTAGGAAAGCTTTTGTCTTCTGTTTAACTTCTGTGACTACCTAGTTTGCTTTTGCTGGCAGAGCGTAGGCACTTAGCAAGCTTAATACAGAAGCAGCTGTGGTTAGACCTCTACTGTATTGTGAGGCAATGCTTTTTGAAGGTGTCAGACAACTCAGTGGTGGAACTTTTGGAAAAAATTTTGGGGCAATATGTCTTGTCATATACCTATTGTTTTGCTATAGAAAGCATGAATTTTTTGTAGAATGGATTTTATTTAAACTAAAATGACAGGCCAGAAGGGCCAGGTGGGAGATGAAAAAGCCCAACAATCTATAACACTACAAATGGTACATTTTGGGGAATTTTTCAAATTGAGCCAATCTGCCAAAAGTTTATGGTGCTTGTACGATGAGGTGAGTAATTTGAATAACAATGAAGTGAATGATGTGTTACAACTGAATCTATGTATTTATCACTTGGCTAATTGGAGATCTCTGGGATGGGAGCACTTGCAGACTGACAAATCAGGCCAGTTTTAAGCTTTAAAATGGAACTCTACTAACTTGTCTCATGAACAACACAATTCCTGCTCATGGCAGTTCTTAGACAATATTGATCATCATTGCTACATATAAAAAAATGTAGTCTTTAAAATATATGTTCTAAATTAGCTTTGAGTATACAATACCATGGAGGTGATGCTATGTATGTAGTAATGATGGCTGTGGTTCTTGATGGTCCTTAGTTGCAGAGGTCTGGGTGATCAGGCTTAAGAGCGCTTTGGTGAGAGAAGTCAGAAATGGAATGGGCTTGCCTCTTTCTTTTGTCATATGCCGGATGGTTTTATGCCATTGCTGCCCTTCCCAAAAGGGGAGTCTTCTTATCTGCTTGTTTGTTTTGCTTTTGTCTTGCCAATCATTCTTCCAGCACGTCCAGCATGTTTCATCTGGCAACTTTTGTAACTTGAATGCCTCCTACCTGCGACTGCATCCGTCTGCCTTTGCCCCTTTTGCTCACGTACTTAACTAAAATTTGGTCTGGCTATGCAATCACAATGTTACAAAATGCTTACACGTTATTGTTAGCTACACAATTTTAGTGTGCTTGTACTTCAGTTTAAGGCAACTTTATGTTAATTATGTCCTGATTAGTACATTTATAATTTATAGATGCCACAGGTTGTGGCAACATATGATTAAAACAAAGCTTTTCCATTTGCAGGAATAAAAGTTCTCTTTAATTCAAGAATATTTGAACATTTACAGTTGTTGTAACCATATTAGCTATTGAACTTTCTGTCATCCTCTAAGCAGGTTTTAAGATGGTAAAAGAATTTAGTATAAAAAAAAGTCCAAAACCCAACCACGTGCAATGTTTCAAAATATCAAGAGGTTAGGGGTTTTTTAATTTATATTTAAGGCAGAGGATTTCTATTAGCTGTAAAATAGCCCTGTTTTGTTCTGGTCTGCTTACATTTCTCAAGATAATCTTGTTAATGCTAGATATGTCTGTGTGCTTTCTCTAATGCAAACATTATGTCATAGCATTGTCCTAGTTGTGTTGAGAATTGCCACATACCCAGTTAACTGTGTTGCACTAAAGATGTTCACAAGTGGTTAATGAATAAATAAATATCTAATTATATGCAGCTGGAATGTCTTCAACATCTGCATGGGATATCAACCTTTTCATCACGTAAAATACTTCCTGAAATTTGTGTTGCTGGGTTTCATCATTTAATTTTTTCTTCTAGCAGAAATAAGGACCAAAGTTTTGGAGGGCAGCGTCTGGATTTTGTTTGTCTTTGTTCTGAATGTTATGTGTCAGTGGAAATCCTCACGCACATGCACCAGACAGTCTGAAGGCTGGAATCATATGATAAATTGCAGAATCATCCAAGACAATTACTTAAACAGCTCCCAAGTAAGCATCTCTTCCTTCTCTGTCACTGTGTTTCAGTTAGAAATGTTTTGTTGACACAAACAGCTCAAAGCAAAAATTATGTTTCTTATGAGGGTGTTTGCATGGGTACAAAGCAGTCACTGTTCTTTTTTTTCTTCACATTGAACTCTAAACTTTATGACCTGTTTATTCCAGGTTTGTTTTAATACTCTGAAATTGTTTGTTCTTACTGTGATGAAGGACTGATTTTGTTGTAGTATTGCGACTGCCTGGTAGATTGTTTTAGTTGTTCCAGCCTTCAGGAATATTAAGAAGTGGTAGCAAGATAGAAAGTTAGAGAAAACTGTTTTGGGAATTAAATGTTATTATTTCCTCAGCATAAATTGCCAGATGCGTAAAATTACTTTTTTGAGACTAAATGAAAAATAAATACTGCTTGTTGGTGGTACAGATTTTTAGGCAACAGAAAATGCTAATATTAAAGATATTTACTGTCAGCTGATGCTCTCTGAAAAATACTGAGCTAGCTCCTCAGTGCTGTCCATGGATGCAACCACAACAGCTTCTATGGCCCTGTGTCGGTGAGTGCTATACAGGATTTCCCATTGTGGTATAGAAAGGAGGTTACGCCATGCAGCTGCTCCCCCTACTTTTGTCTCAGGGCCTTCACTGCTTCTCATGAAACTTTCACATGGAGATACAAAATTGAGGACAATTAGTAGGGGCACTGAGAAGGCTGTGTTACTGTTACTGACTTGTACCTATTCAGTAGAGAATGAGTATTTCAAACAAGTAATTGTTCAGTGGCTATTTCAAAAGAGCTTAAACAGGTATTTAATGGCACTTGAGCAGCTAATTTTTAGGCTTTTTAGAAAAAAAACAATCAGTATTAGCTTTTAAGATGGCCATACTTAGGAGATGCTTGAACCATTGGTATAGGTAACATGATTATAGTGTTGTTTTTCCATCATGGCATTGATTTTTGCTTGAAATTTCCATACATACATTTAACACCTGTCCATTTATCACCTTTAACACCCAGTGGGAAAAGCCATTTCCATGCTTCAAAGTCCCAGCAGATTTTTCATAACATTTTAGTGTTATTTTTGGCTTTAGGAATCAAAGATTTATATGACTAGTTGGATTACATTTTTTAAAGGTTGACTTGCAAAACTGTAATGAACATCACAGCATGTTTAGTCTGATTCAAGGGCTAATAAAGTCAGGAAAATAGCTAAGTAGTGAATCTCAGATGCATTATTTGCTCTTTATACTGTGTGGATGATTACATTGCTGAATCTCTCAGACCAAATTTTTTTTTTTTTATGCTAGAGCAATGAACTGTTGTAATTGGATTGAATATTAGTGACTTGTATCAATGATACATTTTTTAATTGGTGTCCCTCATCACGGAATCGTGGAATTTTCAGAGTTGGAAGGGACCTCCAGAGATCATCTAGTCCAACTCCCCTGCTGACGCAGGAATGCCTAGAGCACATTACTCAGGACTGCATCCAGGCGGGTCTTGAAAATCTCCACAGAAGGGGACTCCACAACCTCCCTGGGCAGCCTGTTCCAGTGCTCGGTCACCTTCACCGTAAAGAAGTTTTTCCTTATGTTTGAATGGAACTTCCTATGTTCCAACTTGTGCCCGTTGCCCCTCGTCCTGTCACTGGGAACCACTGAAAAGAGTTTGCCTCCATCCTCCTCCAACCCACCCTTTAGATACTATAAGCAAGTTATGCCATGGAACACGCTGTCTTTCACCTCAACACACCAAAGCTTTTGTTTTTGGAGAGTGGGGTTGCTGGAGATTTTGCTAAGGGTGATGATTTTGTGTCTATAATGCTGAGAAATGTTTGCTAGCTCGCTCTGAGAAGGCCTCAATTCTGTGAATCTGGTAGGTGGCACTTTGTCAGAGTTAGTCCTATTCACTGTAATTCTCTGAGGTGAATAAGAGTGGAAGAATCCAAGTCTAAACAGATATGGGGTTTTTTTTCTGATTGCAGATGACATCACAAAGGTAGCCACATTCAGAAACCTTACATGCCAGAACAAGTGAAGTGTGTGTAAGGATTTAGTACCTTTGGTGCTGTCATTCCATGCAACAGATTTGTTTAACAATGCTCTCTGATGCTTTCTTCCCTTCCTGCTGGAGGTAGAAGACTTGCAGCATGTTTTTTGCGTAGAAAAACAGATAGGTCCTACTAGGACCAGGGGACAACCAACTCTTAATTCTAGCAGTTCTTCTAACAGCTGATTGGTCAGGAAGGGTACAAAGTTTCGATTCCTCCTGAGGGGAAGGTGCTGACTGAAGCCTTACAGAAGTTCCTCATACATAACTTGTGCTCCCTTAGACAAGAATAGGGTTGTTATTAAAAAATTCTCTTAACAAACACAGTAAATATTTCTTTGATAACTTAATGTTAGAGAATCAGATTCTACTTTTTATTTGTCAATAATCTGTTTGATGACTGATGACAAGAGAAAAATACCCAAACAAAACCTTATCTGCTCAGAGAGGGTTTGAATCTTTTGATTCTTGACTCTTGACTCTTGATTCTTGACTACAACTGGCACATCCAGAAGCTCAATAACGATTCACTAAAAGACAACTATAGTCTTTTAAGGTCATGCAGGAGCATCAAGCTGGAGACACGCATAGTTTGCGGAGATACATTAATATTTTAATGAATAGCTTGGTACAGGGCCAAAGAAGAGGCAGCTGGGAAGACAAATGATGCAATCTGCTTCTTTTCTGTCTATGGGAGCTTCCAGCAACGTCTGCTTCATGAGGAACAGTGAAAGTAGGGTTAATTACTAGAAAATAGTTCTAATACTCTCTGAAGTGAAAGGAGCAGCTGTGTATGTTCACAAAACAGGCATACTCATGCCCTAAAGTACTGAACGCATAGCTCTTCTGTAAACATTGTGGGCAATTACAGCTCCAGATTTAAAAACAAGCTTAATCCTGCAGTGGTATCAGTAGGTGATTACGTAGCCAAGCTGTAATTTCATTTACTGAAGACTCAGAAGATGTTCTTGAATAGATGATCTCATAATAATGCTGTGTTGTCCAAGGTACAAAATCAAGTGGACACCGATGTAGTCTTTACATCTGTGTAGAAAAGGCACAATCTAAAATAAAAGCAACTGTGGAAGAAACCAGATCCTCACAGCTTACTCCTCAGATCTAAAAATAGATTGCTTTAAGCATGTTTACATGGTGGCAAACGTCATCTTCTCATGTGGAAAATTAACTTGCATAACATCCTTCTGTAGTTCATCAGATGACTTCATGGACACTCTTCTTGCATTTAGTCAAACTCAAATCTTATAATACGCTGCAGTAAGACAGTTGTTCTTCTCAGACCTCCTTAGGAAACCATGGGTACTGTTTTTGAAGTTGTCAACCATTAAAGCCCTGAAACATCATTTACTGGTGTAGTAGACGGCTATGTTGCTTGGGAGCTGCCTTCACAAACTGATTGGCATTTACTTAGGATAATCTGCATTTTTTTGCACTGCCTACCTAGAACTACATGTAGTACCTGAGCAGGCTAATTTGTGAAGAACCAAAAAATCTTATGTGGAACATGTGGCTGTCACACTGCTCTTTGGAGGCCTAAATGATGAGCAGAGTTAACTTCTTGACAACTGTTGGGCTATTGAGGTGTAGGAAAACATTTATTGATAGTGAGTGGAGTATCCTTTCTTGGTATACTGGATTCATTGGAAGAGTTTTGTGTTTCTTTATGTTCCACTTGCATTTTATAATTCTTCTACAAAATGGTGAGAAAGAGGTAAGCACATACAAGTAGGAAGGAATCATCAACACAGTAATAAAGAAAAATATCCCTTTTATTTGTAGAACTGTGGAGCATAGCATAAGCATATTTCACACATTGGCAGTAGAGCTGAGGAAGGCTCTAAAGGAAAAAAATGTGACAAATCAAAAAGAGTTACATCACATTTGTTGCATTAGTTAGAATAGAGGTACTGATTCATAGCATTTGATTGATTAAGAAGTCTAAAAATATTCTGTTGTCTAAGGTAAAATACAGTATATTAACATTATTAGCATTATATTAGCAGTATATTACCATCATGAGGATTATATAATCCATTATTGTATCATTATTGACAATGGTTATGCTGACTATGTAACAGTTTTTCCTCATTTTTTTGAGGGACCTGGGTTTCTAATTATTGAAAAGTATAACTGTCACCATAACTTCCCTTTTGTTTACCAGGATAGTATATTTTGATTGTGTCATTGATCGAACTTGCTTTTCAAGGTCAAAACAAGCACCCTTTTTTCAGAAATTTCTTAAATTTCTTCATTGAACTTAATTAAGATTTTTTTTCTTTTTAGTTTTTTTCTCCTTTTTCCTTTTGTTTTTTTTTTTTTTTTCCTTTAAGTCTGGAACTGCGACTTCTTTGTGGTACAGTCATAATATAGTGGGCCAGATTTTTTTTTTTTTGGATTCTGCCAAGTTCATCAGTTGTTACATGGCCAGAAAAAAAAAAAAAAGATCCCATAGAGGTTTAGGGTGATGAGATACAATAACTGGAATGCTTTTTTTAAAAAAATAAAAAACCCCACAACATTTTATGTCTATTAGCATTTTTTTATTATTTTTCATATTTCAGTTCATGTGGTAACAGAAGAAAAAATATAGTCCTGTTATAGGGATCAGATGATCTATTACTGCATGAGAATGTTTGCGTAATTTTGTATAAGAAATGATCAGATAAAAATGACAGATTGCTATCTCTAGTACACACTTAATGTTTTCACTTGAATATTTCTTATGGGTCCTTGAAAAAAATAAGCAGTGGTTTAGTTCCCTGTTCACATTTGAGTCTTCCTATGTTTTCACTATCATGAAGTGAAGAGTATGATGATTGATCTTTGCCTTGAGTAACTTCCCAAACATCAGCTGACCCTGTTTACACCAACATTCTTTCCCTTTCCATTTTTGTTTTACCTGTGTGTCCTGTTTTATGTTCTTGTACAGTTACAAAACAGCTTGAAGTAGATATACCACTTCTAATTATTTGGTTGAAGACATAATTATATTCTGTAGTCCCTCATCTGAGAATGCTGTCATTATCCTGGATCTTAAACATCCAGCAACCACCATTGCCAAAGACCTGGTTGTGCATTGTATGGAAAATTCAAACTACATACTCCCCTGTAATATGTCAGGATAAACTAATGAAACAGTTCTCTTCCTTTGCGCTTCCCCATGCTACCTGCCATCCGTTTCCTCACATTTCAGACCTTCCAAGATGGTATGAAGATACAGCTGTTCTCTCACTTTTCCTTTTCCCCATCCGCTGAACTTTCTGAAAAAAACCCAAACCCAAACATCTTCACATATTACAGTATGTTTAATAAAAAGAAGTGATTGATGATTATAGAAGCTAGAGGAAAAAGATTGTAAGAGGTGATTTCTTGTCACAAAGCACAACTCTGCTATACCATTACTAGGAGATTTTTGAATACAGAAACATTGGTGACATTGAGATATGCTACAGATAAGCTATTGTCATGTTAGCACCTAGAGCATCCAACTAAAGCAGCGAAGGCTTCTGTTTGCTCAACAGTGTTAAACCATAGAAGAAAGCTTCCTGTTGAATTGTGGATTGACTAAATAAGAGCTGTAAAACTATATTAGGAAAGAGACCCAAACAGTAACTCAATCAAGATCATATTCCAAGGACTGAAAGAATAAGAAGTAAAAGACAGATTAAAAAGATAGATTTATTTTCTGAGACAATAAACCAGCATGATTCTTGCCTTTTCTTATAGGATGATCCATTCCAGTACTCTCACCTTTAATGTTATTTGTTTAATATAAATACTGGAGAAGCTATACAGTAAAGTGAAAGGAAAAAGAAAACATATGTGGATTCTGCAGTTTCCAGAGGATTTACTCTCTGAATTGGCCATGATATTAAAAAAAATAATAATCAAGTTTCACTATGTAAACTATCCTGTTTTTCTTGCACCTCTGCTATTTTATTTTAGAGTTCTTTTTTCTTATCCATCTACTTACATAAAAACCTGGTTTTGTTAAAGATTGTTGTTTGTCTCCTTGTTTTTTCAACCAAGCAAGTTTAATTAAAGATTAACTGTTTTTGTGGATTCTTCTTTAGTAGATTTTACTTTCTTTTGATGTTTTTCTCATATGACTTGATGCTTAAACTGTAACATATGCCTGTGAATCCTTCCAGGGCTAATTTGAATGGAAAAATAGAAAACAACTTCTAGCTTGAGGGTTAAATTATCGTAAGCAGAGTAACTTTGTTTTGAATGTATTCAACATGATTTTGTTATTTTTGTAGCTTGTCCAAGATTCAGTTATATCAGACAAGACTAGTAATGTATTTGAAACAGAATGGTTTTCTTGTTCAAAATGTTAAAAAAAAAATCACAGCATAATTAGTACTAAACATTCTCTATGTTAATGCTATTTTTCTCCTAATCGAATGGCATAAACAAGTTTCTAGTCGACAAGGTATTGCGAGCAAGTATTTGCTACTTACTCCTCTGGTCTAATCTGATAAGCTTCAGTGGATAACTAGACCCTCTGTGTATCTTTCTTTCTTTCAGATACATTTCAGATGTAGTTAGCTGGATGTTGCTCCTGCTATATAATAGGCAGCGTGGTCAGAACTGTGTAGGACAACCTGTTTGCTGAAGTTTGGAAGCCAGTGTGTTTGGAAGCAAGTGTGTTTCCAGATGTCTTTTGGAAAATATGGATCTCACAGTATATGCAGGCAGGTTACCAAGCCTGTGTTTCCCCTGCATGACAGGGGACTATTCTGCAAGTGCCAGAATCCACCGCTTCTAATGAAATAGTAGTTACAGCAATGGTTGGCCTGCTTTCTCATGAATACTGCAAGGCTGGAACATGATCCTAATCTGATTTCAAGTTTTCTGTAGCCGTGTTCGTACAACAGTGTCAGGGACTTTGTACAGCATTCTAGCATCATCGTCCCAGAGAATCAGAGGTTGAGGACTTAAGTTTTAAATGAGAGTCTGAGAGCGAGGTAAGCTGTTTCCATAGATAAAGCCAGTTGGTTTGAAAATGGTTAGTTCTCTTACTCCTAAAGCCAATTTACAGCACTTTCGTAGTGCTAAAGGCCACTTAAAACTTACAAAGTGTTTTCCTGTATAATTCATATAAATGTCAGGCCTGCTATATCTTAGGTGTATAAAAAGGGACATCCTATTTTGGGGAGGTCCTAGAAATGGAAACATGGCTTTGAGATAGCATAGTCTGTTCTCCTGTCATTCATTGGTGAATAAGTACAGCCTAAGATGTCTTCCTTTAAACTTTATAAAATGTTTTCCTTTATACAAAAGATCAATAGATGTTATTTCAAAGCCAGGGGGCTCTTTTCCTTTTCTTCTTTGGTGCAGGGTAAGAACTGAAAATTATGTGGAATTATGTTTTACTCATAGTTGGCATTTAGTTCCTAATCTGTAGCAAATACTGAATTAGAAATTGTTTATAATTTGAAACAGAAACAATTCTTTCCAAGACTTCTGGGAAATGAAAACACTGAAAGCAACTTAGGATCAGTCAACTTTTTTTTTAAGTTTTCATTCTTTCATTTCAGTTTTTATTATAATTGTATGCAAAATTATATATATATATAACAAAAATAAAAAAAAGCTGAGAATTAAGCTTTTTCTTAGGAAGGTTCACTTCAGGGTTTCTTGCAGGTTCTTAAACCTAGTTTATATAGATATATAAATTTAAGTACCCTGTAAAAAGGCAATGGACAGAAGCTGTTAGTATATTTAGAAGATGATGCATTTCCCTGTGAAGTTTTGATTTCATTGAAATAGTGTATTTCATGGGAACATCATTCCGTATGAAAAATTGTTTAGCATTATTATAAATTATATCAGTGTGTATTTGATGCACTTATGTTTCAGTAAGACAATGCTAGAAGCGAGGCATGACCTCTTATCACATTTACCAAGACTGTAAATCACTGAATTGCCAGTCATATGTTCAAGGTTAACAGCACTGTCTATGGAAAGAAAAAAAAAGTCCCTTTCTCTTCAAATTATAGCAATTATATCAGTTTATTCTGGGCTCACAGTAAATTTGACCCATGGGTAAGGTTGCAAATTAGGATTTTAAGAAGAACCTAAGGGAACATAGTGCTCAAACCCGCTGTCATTCAATGAGAGTTGGAATATATTTAAAATTCCTATCTCAATGTACAATTTTTTGTTGCTACATTTGAGGTAGCGAAATTAAAATTCAGTCTGAGATAGTTCTTTTATTAGCTTGGAGGTACCTTTTTGCACACAAACACAAAAAAAGGCTGGTGTATGCCCTGGGAAGAGGAGGATTTTTGCAAGCATGCTTACCCCCATATGTTATTTTTTATCCTATTTAGTTTATGGAGTAACAAAACTGACAAAGGAGTGAAGCATGGAAGTAGTAATGCATTCCACTTTATACTAAAGAAGTGGCCCTTCCAGCTGCACTGCTGTAATTTATAAAAGAAGGGGGGTGGGGGTGAGGTGTACTCTCTGTTGGACCTGTCATTTGGCTTTACTGATTGCCACTTGCAGTGTTCATTAATCTATCTGCCTGACATCATCCTTTTCAAGCAACAGGTCTCTCCAGTATTGTTGCTTTTGCTAATGCTTATCCTTGCGCTTTCAGTTTTATGGTGATGGTGGACATTATATGTGTGTGTAGTGTTCTGATAGAGGGCTGCTACCTGCCACTGTGAATGTCAGGCTCTTGCCCTTTTTTGATTGGGAATCTGTTGCAGTCATGAGTGTGACAGCTTCTAAAAGCATCAGTGAGTCAACTAGAAATTCACTGACCTCAGCTGGAAATAATATTATCTGGGATAATTTCAGATAGCACGCAGACACCTGCTTGCTCTTGCAGGCTATCTGATCTAATAAGCAGTTATGCACATGGATAAATTTACAGATGTGCCCAGTTTCCTTCAATAGGACTGCCTATCTGAATAAATAATCCTTGCACAGAAGTATTCGCAGGATTAGGCTTTTGCTTTACATATGTAAGTCAGACTTCAAAAGTATTTGTTAAACATGCATAAGGTTGATTGACTGTTTAGAAAACACAGCATTGTTTTTTGCAAGTTTGCAGCACTGCAGAAGAGTCTATTGTTTAACTTCTTAATCAGACTCTTCTGTGTGGAAAAAGCTGCATGTTGTCCATAAACTTTTCATCAAAATTGATGCATTTAGGTCTTTTCATTTAATTGATATTTGCCTACATTTTCCCATGTACTGAATAGGAATAATTAACCTTTGCATGCTGAGAATGATGCTTAATGATACTCCTTAAAATCGACAGTCACTTCATCCCTCTCATTTACTTCCCAGGAATGTGATGAGTTCTGTAAAGATGAGCTAGAGAATAACTGGAATGAGGAATCTCTCTCTTTATCTAGTTGTTGAAGCTTTCTTGTCTTCCAATCACTCAAGTTCAAGAAAAAACAGTGAATAGTTTCTAAGAAATGGTGTTTATTTCTGGGGTTGGTTTTTTTTAGTGTTTCTTTTCAGTGCAAAAGGTAACAGTGGACTGTACAGAGGATAGCAGAAATGTATTTGAGACATGAATAATATTGATTTTACAAATCAGTTGAAAAGTGTGAAGATACTCATAAACTTAGGGTTATATTGTTCCGTTGTGTGTTTTACCTTGTATATGTAATTCCTTTTCACCTCACTGCAAATATCCTGGATGGCAATTGTTCCAGCACCTCAGACAAACTCTAAGTCTGACCATAGGAGGACATAACCATTTGTGTTGGCCCATGAGGACAGTCAAGCTGCCTGAAACTATCCTAGCAAGAGATGTATGACTGTAGCACTGATGAATGCAAGTGAGACAAGATGCAGGTGAAATGAGGGAGAAGTAGTAACGGATAGAAGTGAATAAAAGAAACAAGTTTATGGTAACACATTTTTTTCATTGTGATACTTAAAAAGAATGGCTTGTGTATCCATCTTACAATGATATTTAAT
This sequence comes from Burhinus bistriatus, assembly GCA_013397275.1. Classification (NCBI taxonomy): domain Eukaryota; kingdom Metazoa; phylum Chordata; class Aves; order Charadriiformes; family Burhinidae; genus Burhinus; species Burhinus bistriatus. Next base: position 15,565 of record VYXH01001286.1, read on the forward strand.
CAGTTTCATGAGTTTAATTATTACAGTAAGATTTGACACGTTCTGGGTAGCCAGCAGGAGCAGGGAAGTGGTCGTGCCCATCGTGCCCCTGTACTCAGCGCTGGTGAGGCCACAGCTTGGGTCCTGTGTTCAGTTCTGGGCGCCACAGTATAGGAGGGACATGGAGGTGTTGGAGCGTGTCCAGAGAAGGGCAACAAAGCTGGTGAGGGGTCTGGAGAACATGTCTTATGAGGAGCGGCTGAAGGAATTGGGATTGTTTAGTCTGGAGAAGAGAAGGTTGAGGGGAGACCTTATTGCTCTCTACAACTACCTGAGAGGAGGTTGTAGTGAGATGGGAGCTGATCTCTTCTCCCAAGTAACTAGCGATAGGACAAGAGGAAATGGGTTCAAGTTGCACCAGGGGAGGTTTAGGCTGGACATGAGGAAAAAATTTTTCACTGAAAGAGTTCTCAAACATTGGAAGAGGCTGCCCAGGGCGGTGGTTGAGTCACCATCCCTAGATGTGTTTAAAAGTCATGTAGATGTGGTGCTTGGAGACATGGTTTAGTGGCAGACCTGGTAGCGTAGGGTCAATGGTTGGACTAGATGATCCTAAAGGTCTTTTCCAACCTAAATGATTCTATGATTCTATATGAATGTAAACTAAAAACTGTTGAAGTTTTAGCAATGTGGATCTAAACATTTTTCAATGGTTAACTGTTTACATAATACCAGCATTGTATATAGGCTGGCATTTAAACCTCAGATTTAATTTTATTAGAAGTGTAATAATTTTATAAGAATGTAATATTTCTGTTAGCATTATTATTGATTTATCATTCTTTCTCATTCTTTCCTTTTATTTCTTTCAGTAAACTTTGCAAAAGACAAAACCATTCTGTTGCATTTGTCTCTGTAATACTATAGTATTCATCAGCTGTTTCAGGGGAACGCTCAACAAATTTTAATGCACCCAGTAATTCTGTCCAAGTGGAAGATTATTTTTTTGTATGCATGCAGTCAAAGTCTTAACTCAGGAAAGCAGCTCAGAAGTTATATTATACTATGTTATAACATTAAATAAATATAATAGACTTATAAAATATTTGAAAAGAGGAAAATATCTGAATTCATAAAGGGGAATACAATGGAAAAAATCCTGCCCTCATTATAATCAGCAACAAAACTACCAGACAAGGAAATCTTATGATTTTTTTTTTAATGCAGTTTTAAATTGTGTTCATTTGGGATTAGGTTTCTGTAGAGTTTATTCAGGTCAAATACCAGTTGTAGTTATCTTGTAACTCTGAACCTGCTGAGGCCCAGATGTAGGGCACAGTGTGTAATAAAGACTTTAGATTAGAGACACAGGAAAAAGCATTCATGCAAGAAGCAAGTTGCTGTGAGGTTCATTCCTTTAAATAAATGATTGTGGTTTTATCCCCAGTTTCATGATTGCTTCCTTGCAATACAGGTGATTTTCAAAAGTGTGAAGATACCACATCCTGTACAGAACCGAGGACAGTTTGGGTCTGAAATGCTGGCTACATAGGAAGTGCAAGCATTACAGTCTAAATCCTATTCAAGTCACATTAGTTAATCTTTCCAAAGTGAGATCCTTCAGTTCTTGAGTGGTCTTAACAGGATTCATAACTAACCTAGGTTAGCTATTTATTTCTGTGGAACAGAGGTGCACTGGACACCTCATAAAGTTCCTGCTAGAGCATGAACTCTTTGTTTTACGGAGCTAAGATACTTCAAATGATGCAGTCTGAATTCTATTTGGTACAGTTATGATAAATACTATTTCTACTTTTTACTCTTAAAGCCGTCTGCTCACCCCTTAAACTCCTTTCCTAACCATCAGCAAAGCTTCCTTTTTTCGGTCCTTTATTGATCTGTGATGACTCATTCGTAATTTGTGCTGCTTCTGTTTGCCCTGGTTCTTCTGGCACTTGCACAGACACAATTTGCTCATGACTCTGATTTTGCTTTTAGCACCTAGCAAAAGTTTGTAGCATTACTCATATTCACATGGTACTCCTGTAAATGCTGATGAACAGAGATCTTATGTTCTAGAGGCAGTGAGAAAGGAAGTGTATATATCTATACATTTGACTAACACACTATTAACTGGTGTAGTATCAACTGTAATCAACAAAAAAGTATGAGCACAATTGAAACGATACATCATTTGAGCAAAACAATTGACAATGAATAATAACTTGAAGTATGTTACTAGTTGTCTGTACTTTGTGGAGCAGGTTCTACTAGTCAGGGTGACACCTTCACCCTTGTGGCTGTCATCTCTGGTCCAGAATGGTATTTCAGCTGGTGCCTGTCTTCGAGCATGTCAGTTCCACTAAGTCACTTGCTTAAAATCAGACACACAGTACGTAGTTGGATGGGCAAGTGGATTCTTCCCTTACTGAAGTTCCCTTTTATTCAAATGAGGGCTTGTTCTGAGGCATTATGCTCACAGAGTAATGAGTTGCATGAAGAGAATTGAGGATATATCTTTGGTATGTTCAACACGTGTCACTGAAATATGCTCTTGCTGAAATTTAACACTCTAAAATATCAGTTGGCATCAGAAGAACATTTTATAAAATCGTTTGCCCTTTTACAGATATCAAAATGGCCTAAATATTTCCTGTCTTATGTTATAACCCTTTCAGAACTCACATTGTAGAACATTCAAATGTGTAGCTTTATAATGGTTTAAAAATGTCAGCTGTTGTGAACTTTTTAAGTCAAGAATATATAGTATGGGCAAACTGCTCAGTTTTCATGTAAAATTTTGCAAGAGCAGTTGGCTTTTCAAATGAGGTTTCCTGTGTTCGCTTTGCAAGACAATGCTTTGCTTTGCTTTGATGAGTATAATAGCTATGAGTTTTTCTCTTGAAGTAACTGATTTTTAATGCAGGGGTTACATCAGGTGCAATCCCTTTAGTTTCACCATTCTTTTGGAAAGTAGAGTAAGCGTTTACATTTTTACAAACTGTAATCATGTTTATTTAATTGTCTACTTTCTTAAGTGATTTCTGAGTATTCCCCAAGCAATAAGCACTGCAAATTTATGAAGTCTTTGCCTCATAATTCTTTTTCTTTTCTGTATTATGCAATTGACATGTAGCATTCTGCAGTACAAGATAATGATTATCTTCAAAAGAAGTCATCGTAATATGGATAGTTTATTGTATCTGAAACTGGGGAAGAAACTATAGGAGAACAAAGGCAAGTTGATACTTCTGGCTTGAAACAAGCAGGCAACTAACTCTGACACTGTCAGAGTGCTTCCATTACAATGGATTATTTCATTTAAGAGATAACCAGAATTTTTTTCCTAAAATTTGAGAAAAATGCTTGTATAGTACAGGTCATTTGCAATGCTTTGGTTTGTGTTGTGTAGAGTTACTAGTTTTGTTTTAAATGCAATTTGCAGCTCCAGGTACAGGCAGCTTCTACATATAGTGTTTATGGCGTATTATGCAGCAACAAATTGTTCATTTTAGTTAAATGAGCACTTAAGGCGAGAACAGACAGAATACTAAGAATATATTTGGATGTAGAAATTTCACGTTTGACAGTTGCATCCTTTAGGTCAGCTAAAATTCCAGAATTTTCTTGACTCTTGTCTGTGAAAGCAAGTCATTCTGTAATCTAATGTAGCTTGGATGTTAAAAAATGAGAGAAGAAGAAATACTGAAAATGTTCTAAGGGTTGCAGTGATAATTTAGTGGTGTTGGTTGGTTGAGGAAGGAGGTAGAGAGGGTTTGTGGAAACACTTGGAAAAGGTCTTTTGGCTAACATCTAGATGTCCATGAGGAGATGTCAGATGCCAGCTTCTCTCTGTTAGAGAAGCTGGCAGCCCATGGCTTAGACAGGTGTACTCATCACTGGATTAAAAACTGGCTGGATGGCCGAGCCCAGAGAGTTGTGGTGAATGGCATTAAATCCAGTTGGCAGCAGGTCTCGAGCGGTGTTCCTCAGGGCTCACAGTTTTGGGGCCAGCCTTGTTTAATATCTTTATTGATGATCTAGACAAGGGGATTGAGTGCACCCTCAGTAAGTTTGCAGATAACACCAAATTAAGCGGGAGTGTCGATCTGCTTGA
>VYXH01001286.1:19944-75383 GCA_013397275.1 Burhinus bistriatus
GGTGGTTGAGTCACCATCCCTAGAGGTGTTTAAAAGTCGTGTAGATGTGGTGCTTAGAGACATGGTTTAGTGGCAGAGCTGGTAGAGTAGGGTCAATGTTTGGGCTAGATGATATTAAAGGTCTTTTCCAACCTAAACGATTCTACAATTCTATGATTCTATGAAAAAGTTTCAGCTGTGGTCTTTGGCTAGAATTAATGTCGCTTAGCCTGGAATACCAAGGTGAGGTTGAAAGTTTCCCCGAGAATCTTCCACAGCTAGTTCTCAGAGCTAGGTGCACTCACAGACTGATTTACCTCGTTTGCACTCCAGCTCACTGCGGGAGGAATATTTCTTTTTCCTCAGATGGTATGAGCAGGTTAGGATGACTCACCAATTAACTTAGTTACCTCCATTCAAAGTCAGATAAGTCTAATCAAGGCCTCCGTCACGTGGCCTCTTCTAACTGCAATAAGGGTTAAAGCTTCCTTATGTCCCTCAGTCATTTTTACCCTTAATGAATCTCTGAAGCAGGACAGAGGATCGTGTTATCTTTTTTACATCTGGGGACGTCAGGACATAATGGATAAAATCCAGGTAGTAACACAGGTTTCCAAGTACTTTTTGTAAATTTGTGATTTTAGAAAATTACTGCTGTTTTTTTCCTGGAGTCTGATTTTCATTGATGTTATGCAGTAATGACTTCAGTGGCTTCAATGTACTCCTTGGTTAAATAACATTAAAAAGATTAATAAATCTGAGGGGCTTTTTCAGAAGCAACACACAAACCACAGTTGTATTGTTGGCATTACAACCATTGCTGCTATAGATCCAGAATAAACAGAAGTAAATCTGTGCAAACACTGAAGCCAACATTGTTGTCTCATGTACACAATGCATCTGGCAAAATGTATTGTGAAGCCTAAAACAATCTCATGTGGAGTAATCTGCTTTCAAATGGTTTTTCTTACTCGTGGTAATTGTATATTTATTTTGATCAGTCTCTAACTTCATCATTCCAAAATATATTTTTACAGCTGTGATACGTATTCTTATTTAAAAATTAAGATAATTTTTAAGATCAGTTTAACTTTTAAGTCATTTAGGCATAGATACTTTACTGTGGTATGGAAAATTCCCAATTCTGCTAGCTAAATCACTTTGGAAATTTCTGTCCATAGAGGTAATATAACTCCAAACGACGCAGTACTCTGTTACAAATCTCCAACAGAAGCAATGTTTTTCCTACAACTCTGTTCTTTCTTTCTTTTTCTTTTCCTAACTGGCAAAATAACCAAATGAGAAAGTATTAGAAGACTTAATTCCAAAGTTTGATGTTTTTGTGGTGCTTCCAGCTGAAATACAAATGATGATTTGTTCCACTGGCCTGAGGCATTAGCTAATTCATCATGGCTTGTTCTTGTATAACAGCACTGGCTTTTTTCTCTCGGTATGATTAGCTCAGTTGATATTAATAGCTTTCTCAAATATACCAAAATATACACGTCGTCTTCTTTCACATAAAATGGTGATGAAAGACAGCAAATGTACCTATATAAAGGTCAACATTTATCTTCCTGTGCTTTTGACCATTATGGGTACTGGTACAAATACTAACCTGTAGATGTTCCTTTTGCTGTGCTTTGGGAGCTGTGTTAATGCCTCAGCCCTGTTTTTACCAAGATCATTTCTTCTCCTATCTGCAGAGGTGCATCTGAGGCCTCTAGAGGCAGAGACAGCCTCCTGTGGGAGTTCCTCCTCAGTGTAACAGGTTCTTCCAATTATTTCCTTTTGAATCTTCATTATTAGAGCTTGTTCCAATTTAACAACCAGTAAAGAGCTACTGACTTCCCCACCTCTTTTGAAGCACTACATTCATGTAGATTCTCAACTTAGTCACGCTTCTGTTTGTACTCCCGTTACGTGAATGGTCCACATTTAAAGGCTAAAAAAGGCAGATTATTTTTCCAAGGATTTTCAGTTCTAAGATACATGTATTCTTGGAAAACTAAAGTAGAAGTAGAACAAACGTCACGTACTCAAGAGGAGTTGAACCAGTAGACACTGAGGATAGTTCCTGTCACAAGCAGAAAGACTTTTTAGATCCCAAAATCCCAAGAAACACACTTCATAGGTTTTGATCTCCTACTGTTACAGAAACAGTGCACTGTATCCTCTTTTTGGGAATCCTCAGTGTGTGGAGTTATAAGAAGTCTGGTTAAAATTAGGAGAAAGCTAGAGAGACATCTCTAATTTTTGGGAAATTCAGAGTATCCAATGCTTAAGGCCTTTGGAGTAGATTGAAAAATAGGTAAGTGATTGCCTAGGAAATACTGTTAGCATCTTAAATTTTCAGATTTCGTATTTTATTTTAAAACCCTAGCCATAGCTCTTTCCTTATTAATTATCAGGGGCAACACAGTATCCATCTGAGCAGTGCTAAGGAATAATAATTACAAACAAAAGAACACTTAATGGTAAAGGCCTCTAAGTTACTGTGTAGGGAGCCTGCCAGTATATATGTATGTATACTGTCTTATCATTTCTGCAGTGGTTGATCTTTTCCTACATGTGTCTCTTAGGATGCCTCAACATGGATGAACACTGAGTTACGTATCTAGCTCAGTCAATCAGAAAGAAGCTTCAGTCTGTAAGCATTTTAACAGTTAGTATATCTCTGTCCTGAACTACTGCATCTCCCTGGTGAGCTCATTAGGTTGGGCTCAAGGCAGAGTTCATGTGTTTACTCAGCTTCTGGGCCAGTAGTGGAGCTCTTACAGATGTTGCCAGTCTGGAGAGTTTTGCTGTCCCTCGGACTGGCGTCTGGCTTTGAGTAGCTGAGTGGTTCAGAGTTTGGCAAACTGTTCCTAGGGGTGGATCTACAATAGCAATTCAGCTTTGCCGGGGAGCGTCCTGCTGAAGTCAATTTCCACTTACTGGACTTTAGTTTGCATCACAGAAGCATTTGGGAGTGCTCGACCTCTGCTTGCTTTTTGTGTGAATCTAAAGCAAAAGTGGCACTGCCGAAGTGAGCTTGGTGACATTCAACTGCTGGTGAGTGTTCCTTCCCTGCATCCAGTCTGGAGCTGGTCTGAACTACCCTTCCTGCTCTTCTTCATCCTCCCACCCCCATATCTATGTAGTACTGATTTTAGATCCTCAACACCAATTGTTTCTCCAACACCCCTAGCTTTGTTGCACTTCACTACTTTTTAATGTAGACGCAGTCAAAATTGCGATCTTCTGAGTTGTTTTATGGCTTTATTGCCAGAAACATCATGGAGCTATTGAAGATACTTCCTTAAAGTGGGGAAGAAGAGAATTTGGGGGGAAGGCATTACTGATTATTTAATGGTAGGTTCCTATTTTGTCCCTAGACTTCTTGGCAAGATCTGTTTTTGCTGTGATAGGGAGCCAGATGAACATTGAAACGAGCACCTTAAATTTAGGATGTAAATTGTAAAGGCTGTACTTCTTTTTATCAGTGGTTCAACCATAAGCTTAACTGGGATTTGGATAATTTCTGAAACACAGAGGATATCTGACAGTTAAGAGAGTAAACAGAAAGGACTAGTGGCTGCGTACATGTGAACAGACAGTCTCACCGATGTAAGTTTTCTAGCTTAATTTGGTCATAATTGGATGTTGGGGGGAATATCAGCATACAACAGGACTGCATGGGCTGCTTCTGTCATTTTCTCACAAGTACAAAGACATTTTCAATTCCAAAGACAGTGCAGTTTCTAGCTTTTAATGTCTAGAAAAAGTGAAGTTCTATGAGAAGGAGAGTAATGAAAGACTTTAATTTCTGGCTGAAGCCGATGCCTGTGATAGGCTTGCCTGATGAAAACAAAGCATTTTGCTGGAAGTTGAGATTTCTGAAGGGGTGATTGTTTACTTGTGGTCTCTGTTCCAGAACTGGGACATTTGGGTAAACCAAGTTAGCCACAAAATGTATCTCATTTTTTTAAAATTGTGATTCCAACAGGCAAGGCCCTACGTAAAATAATTCCTTGTACTAGACACTGAAATATTGCCACTTTTTTTTTATAGTTTCAATATAGTAACAGTGCAACAAGCCTCAGTGTAGTGAATTGTTTATTTATTAGTGTATATTTAATAATTTATTATTCTGAAGTCATGTCTTATATTCTTGCATGGTTCTTTAATATTTATAAAATGTGTCAAAGTGGATGTTAAAAATACATAATTAAAACAAAAAATGGGTTTTGACCTATTTATTATCTTCATCTTGATTTCCTGTTGCTTTTTTAAATTTATAACAGTAATGTAATGTTGATTGAAATTTGTTCTAAAAACATTCTAAGATGCTTACTCAAATTATATATAAATATGTGTCATTTTACATAAATATAAAACAAAGTGTAAACTGGCCATAATATTACATATCCAAACTTCAGAAAACAAAACTGCCTGTTCTTGTGTCTTGTAGACTGAAGTGGAGAAGAAACTGAATGGTTTTGTGATTTCTTTTAAATAAATTTTGAATAACTGTGTTTAATTCTACCTAGGTATTGCTGACCTTTAATTATACTCCACGACCATTGTGGTCCATTTAGAACCACTTGTTTTGTTTCCTTTCACTAAGAAAAAAACATAAAAAATAACCCCTCCTCCACTTCATAGCTTTATTATTTTGTTCATTCACAAATTCTCTAAAAATAGCACCTTTTTAGCAGCAGGAAATAAAAAGAGATTTCTAATATTTCTGATGGTTTCTCATCTTTGTGTCCTGGTTTCAGCTGGGACAGAGTTAATTTTCTTTCTAGTGGTTGCTGTGTTGCAGATGTGGTATGAAAGGAATGTCAATATTGCATATTGTTTTAGTTGTTGCCAGGTGTTGCCTATATTTTTTCGAGGACTTTTTTCAGCTTCCCATAGAAGCTGAGAAGGAACCTAGACAGAACGATGGAATGGCCAATGGAATATTCCATACCATAAATGTCATGCTCGGTATACAAATGGGTGTCCTGGTTTGAGGTAAAACAGAACCAATTTTTTGTTCAGTAATTTTACTTTGCAGCTAAGCCTCTTCTAACTAACTGAAGTCTCCGAAATTAACAGCATATTGTGCAGAAACTGTTTGCCCTCAGAGTGATAAGACCTGATTGGCTGTAATTTATGCCAAGGAATGGTATGCAGAGAGGCTCTTGCTTTTACTTACTGCTATAACAACCAAGGGCAGCCAACTTTGTTATTTGCCCCGTTGAGGGATCAGAAGTGGAAAAGCGTAGAGGGGTCACACCTGCAGGTAGGAGCGGACAGGACAGGTGACCCAAACCTGACCAACAGGGTATTCCATCCCATCTGCCTCATGCTCAGTATAAAAGCTGAGGGATCAAAGGGTCAGTCTTTTTCTTTAATGACTGGTGTCCGAGGAGGACTCTGTCTGTTTGCCTTTGATCCCAATCCATGCATTCTGGAATCCAGATCCAGAATCCTGCTCCCATCTGAGTCCAGTCTGGAACTTGTCCCATGCCTGGGAGCTTGATATGGTTTTGTATATATTGTATATATTTCATTATTTTCTTTCTTTACTAATATTTTATTAATTTATTAATATTTTCATTAAAATAGTCTAGTTTTTTTCTAAACTCATAGGTCTCTTCTTCTCTCTCCCTCCTCTCCTTGGAAAGAGGTGGGGAGAGCATCTGTCGTGTGCTTCAGTGGCCCGTCTGACCCAAACCATGACAATGGGGTTAGCCGTGGGCAGGGTACCCGCAATCACTACTCGGGAAGGTACCAATTCACTGAGTGGTGAGAGTGACTTGTGTCACCATCGTTATTATTATTATTATTGTTAGTATTATTATCATCATCATCCTTTTCTGTTATTGTTCTATTAAATTGTCTTTATCTCAATCCATGAGGTTTTTTTCCTCTCCCTTTCCCCTCCTATTCTTCCTCTTCTCCCTGCCGTTCGCGGGGAATAGGGAGAACTGCCTAAGTGGCTGCGTGGTCCTAGCTGTGGGCTGGGGTTAAACCACAACACATTGTTTCCAAAGAAAATTAAGGTCAGTATAGTGCACAATTTAATTCAGTAGCTAGCTTCAAAGGGCTATATGGCTACCCATTTTACCCTAAGCTCCTGGTACCTTTATTTGAAATGTTGTAACATTTCTGTGGTGCCTATCATGTTTTGTTTTACTTTACAAAGCAGAAATAAGGAACAATTCACTGAGTCTACAATTTATTTTTGTCTGGTTGTTGAAAGTTTACAGTCACCAACTTTAAAAGCAAGTTTGACATGCTGTAAACTCCTGTTAAAACATATATTAATGTAAGTACAGACTGCAGTTGTACAGTCTTGACGACTCAGAATGTGGACAGGGATGCTGTTGATAGAGTTGAGTATGATCTCCATGTATCAAAGGCTAGCAAACTTTGCACAGTATTTTTGGGAACTTCTGAAGTGTGAGGCAGCATCTCAGCTGGCATAAAGTGTCATAGCTCAGCTTGCAGATTGGAAAGGAACAGGATCATCAGTGCATTTCTGTCACTAAATATGGATGATTTATTTAAATGCATGAAGTCACAGGAAAATGATAGGAAGCAAGTACCACATAGCAAAATCTGAGGTCCTTCACATTGGATTAGCCTTGTATGGGAACTCTGGCAATGCAACAAAGCCACCCTGGCTCAGCCCTTCACACAAGAGTCACAAACTTTTAGTAACTGGTGCTCTTCTACTGACAGAGCTGATGAATCACTTGTTATCAGCTCTAAGACCGCAAAACAGCAGTCCGTAGCAATGAACAGCAGGTATCAAAGCACAAGAGACGTTTGTGTAAGTGAAAGAAATAGGGGCGCGATCCAATGAACTAAATAACCTGCGCACTGTCAGTGATGGTATGTGGATCATTTTTTAAAGAAATGCACTTTTTAAAGAAATGCATTAGTGACCGAGATGTGTATCAGCTACAGCTGTGTTGTCAATAATACCGACTATATAATATTGTGCAACAAGATTTCACAAACTTTGTATTTGATTGTCACTTAATAAATGAGTTTGCTTTTCTTCTTTGCTCAACATGTATTTCCCATGCAGGCTTTCTGCACTTCATTTGTACTTGTCTTTGGCTTAGCAGAAGGTTGGCCTGGCCACTGGAGTATCACCTTTCAGGCGTACATCATCAGCTGGGACTCCTCATTCATTTAGAGGAGGAATATTGGGGTAGTGGCGAAGGCTATCACAGGCAAAAACTGACAGACACGATTTTTCAGTTGCTTTGGGATTTTTCTTAAGAGTTGCCACAAGAATCTGTTTCACGCTTACGTAAATCATAAAGCACTCTAGATGATCTGATGTTGTGAAAGTAGAAAGGTGACCATTGTATAGTGCTGTGTACTGTCTAGCACCCTGTAGTAACCAGAGAAGTGCAATGAAGAAAGCTGCTGCTTTTTGCCCTCTTCATGAAAGGAAGCTAACGTGTCATTTCCCTCTGGCTTGAGCTGGCAATTTTTCTCTTTTACTACCATAAATAAAGAACTGAACAATTTTCAAGAAAGCTGGATTCAGCACTTGTTGAAATGAATGGGACCATTTCTGTTGACAACTTCAGTGCGCTTTGGATCATGTAAGTGGTTCTTGTCCGAGATAAAACATTAGCTTGGTCTTCTGTCTCTCAGTTTTGCTCACTGGTTCCCCTTTTCTCCTTAATACAAAAGTATATCAATCAGCTCAGAGACCTACTAAAAAAAAGTCATCAAAAGATTGGCAGTTCATTAAGAATGCTCTTTGATGGGTCGAGAATATATATTTTGCATAACAGGTTAAACTTTCAGGAGGGCAGTTGTTAGTTAGTTGGGATGGATTTACTCACAGTGCCTGTGCTAAACTGTCCAGGTACTGATGGCATGTGGTTATTTTTGGTACCTTGAAATTCAGTCCTTCTCTACCATAAACAGTTTCCATATTTTAGTTCAGTTTTGTCTCATAAAGTGGCTTTACTGCAAGGTCAGCCTGCCTGTCTTAGGTCATGAATGTACTTTGCTTTAGTAGTGGACCAGATGCAGCTACTATGTTTTGTTAGAGATGTTGATAAAGTACATCTTTATTTCATATATGTGTGTCAACTATGGTCCCAATAATAAAATTTGAAGATTGCCTTCCCAGTTCAAAATCAATTTAATCCTGAATAACAAGAGGAATCTTAAATGCAGATTGGGATAAAACTCTGTGTATGTGTGCCTATGAGCGTGTGTTACTGCATGCCTACACATATTGACTTGACTTTAAATGCTGTCTTGTACAATGCATTGTAGATCATTCGGCAAGAAAAAATTATAGTTGGAACTTTTGCACACATAATTACATTGATCAAACATGTTGACTATTAAACAATGAGCCTATGCATCTTCTGAAAGGAAGTTCTAAGTTACAAAACGTACACAAGAAGTGTACACATTGCAAAATATGATTGAGGGTTAGTGTGATATATTAGCAAAAGTTTATATCTATTTTGGAGTACTCATCTTCAAGTGGTTTGGATTTCACAGATTGGAAACTAAAAATTGTTGGGCTTCTGTGACTTTGTGTGTGGCCATTCAAAAAGGGGATGCTAAGGGGGAAGATTGTGTCTGTAATTCAGAGCTGGGCTGTTTTCTTCCTGAACAAGCTGTATTTTTGTAACTATTAGTTTTCCTGAGTAAAAAGTATATGCCTATATGTTTTGAAATAATATGTGTAAAATTTATATAATTGTACTGAAGTTCTGTATTCTCTAGCAAAATAAAAGTGCCAGCACTAGTAGCTACATAAAATTTAGCAGGTTACTGAAGAAGTAGGATCATTCAATATGGTTGGAAAATAATCTTCCCATTTGTATTTTTAGTACATTAAGTTTTTAAGCATAAATTAAGAAGTAAAAGTCATTTAGTTCGTGCCTCTTTTTGAACTTCATCATCCACTTTCTGCTGCCCTCCCACATTAAGACCTCAAGGGGAATCAGGGAATGCCCGGGTAACTGGTGTACATCTAATGTAGTTAGAATTGCAAGAAAAAAAAAATAGAAGCAGCAAATGAAAAGAGCAGAAAAGAGAAATAAAGTTATTCTTATGAATGTGCATTTATAAAATATAGTAGGCTGTATCGTATATGTTAAATTAAGACCCAGAAAACATAATTTAGAGAATGATTGATATGGAAGCTTTACAGTTACCAGCCAGACAATCCCTCTTTCTTGTCAAAGAAAAGATCAAACGGAGAGCAAGCACATGTTGAAATTGTAACTTATGGACTACTAATACTGCTTTTTCCCATTTTGTCTTTCACAGCACAGCAGAGTAAGTAGTTCATTCTGACCATAATGTTTAAAATATGTTGCTTGCATTTTACTTTTGTTGTTTTTGTCGCTTCTGTGTTGCTTCTGTGATTCTATCACATGTGTAAATAAATGTGGAAGATGCGATAATTTTTGTGGTCTAGTTGCAGTAGCTGATGTTAGAAAGCAGAAGTATAGGAACAGATTGAGGTAATAAGAAAAAATTGATCAAATTTGAAAATGTCTTCATCTCCAAACAAGAGAAACCTTGTTTCTTTCAGAGGGGATAGATGTACTCCTGTTATTGATTGTGATCGCAAAAATAATGAGTTTATCTGCCTCCACTACTTTGAGGATTATGGGAAATGATTGCAATAAATCAGTAATACTGTTTGTGTTTCGAGAAGCTGAAAATAACACTACATCACTGACAGAACTTTCTTATGTCAAAGCGGTGTATTATGTGTCTATCAAAAAGTAATGCTAATCTGACCTGAACAAGATATTCTAAGTTCAGATGGTTGAAAATCAATGTAACCCAAAGTAATTATAACAGAATATTGAATTTTGGAATTCTCTCAGTTCAAGTCTTAATAATGTCATATTGTGATCACAGAATATGACCAGGGTGAACAAAAATGCATAGTTTCGCTGAAATGTTAAAAATGAAAAATGTTACTGGCATTACTGTAACTCAGATATAAAGGTTAGCACTTAAGGAACCTAATACCAGACCAGGATAATGGCTCACAGGCAGTTTGTGGCGCTAATGTGTTACCAGCACCATTATCTCACCTAAAAGAGGCTGATCCATCTATAGCTATAACCATAACTGGAAGATTTTCCTATGTATTTTTGTTGTACCAGAGACATCAGCTCTGTTCTATTTACAGTCATTGCCAAGTGTGTTAAAGCACACACAGCCTTAATGCTGTTTTCATAATGTGTTAAAAAAAAAAACAAACCAAAGTTGAAAATGTTTCTTTAGTTACTGTCCCTTCTATTGTCTTTATAGCTAAAAAATTTAAGCTTGCTTTGCTTTCATACTAACATTATCTTTGGCCTTGTGCTCCGTCTCTACTTTTAATTCTAAATCAACAGTTCTTTGCCAATTAATTGTAATCAAATCTACACCAGGTAAGCATGATAACCATTGGCATACTGTTATTAGTACTGCTAATGACTTTGTGGCAACTTTAGCATCTTGTTGTTTGCTGTGAATTAGCGTTTGCACTGCCTTCACCACACTGGTTGTGGTTTACAATGCTTCTGACACAAGCTTCCAAATATCATGAGTATTGTCTCCTAAACTATATATTTACTAATGCTTCTGCATCAGTGCTGTTAACTATTTCTTTTTACTGTCCCTGTCTTCTGACTTTGGCTTTGTGACTGTTGATTGTGCTCAGATCAATGATCAAAGGCCTAAGCAGCAATAGAGTTTTATGAAATACTGTATAAAAGTTAAAATAGAATTTTTAAAAGCAGTCTGTGTGTTTCTGCTCCGGCCTTCTCACACAAAATGATAGACAGTGCAACAACAAGCCCGAAAAAATATGGTTGCAATGCGTTCAAATGTGCCACATTCACACATCATGAACACATATTGAAATGTGTTTCTTTTACAGTATCTGTAAGCCACTGGTCTTGTATATGTGCACATATAAAATCCTACAGCAGCCTTACTGCAGTTGTCCACGCTTGGCAGTTGTATTGATACGATATCCAGTGTTAGATGCACCTTTCAGCCTTGGAAAGTTTAATGAATGTATAGCCGTACTTTTGTAGTTATCTGGATACTGGAAAGAAATGTTTTGCTAGTATTATTGGATATTGGCAACTTGTAACTGAATAAATCATCACTGACCATCAGCGGGTGATAGCATGTAAATTGTCTACTAAGATTTGTGGAGAAGATTTGAAAGACACTGACTTAAAGAATAGTATGTTTTGCCAGCAAGTTGTGATGAGGTCTTTAGCAGAAAGAGCTAAATATTTTCATGACTCAAATCATTGTGTATTGTGCTATTAACTTAAGGTGTACGCTTGTCAGACTGGCTAGCTTGAGAGAGATTGGTGGTGAATGCCAGAAAATACTGTTACCTTCTGTTTCTTTATTAGTGTAGCCAGCATGTTATAGGTGACTTACAAAGCCTTCTGCAGGCTTGGAATGAAGGTGGAAGGCAAAATACCATTTGGTTTGGGGACCCTTACAAAACTTTTTTCCAAGTATCCTGTGTCCTCCCAGGTGAAAACACTATATTGGTCCTTTATAAGCAAGTTCCATAAGTTTATTGTTACTGTTTCTTCTAGTTTTAGTTTAGCATTACTGACTGCAAATCACTGTGATTTTATAGAACTGTGTCAAATGCTTTTAAGAATTAAAAATGAAATGCAACAGGTTGGAAATGCATTGCAGCTCCATTTGTACTCTAGTAAAGAAAAAATTGAGAACGTTTTAGCCCAATACCAATCCGAAAATAAATAAGTAAAGCAGCACAGAAACACCATCACAGCTGTTAGAGCTGCTCTGTGGAACGCACAACTTAGGCAATCCATCTTACATAATTTAAAATACTGGACCCTCAAGCAAGATACTGTGAAAATTCACACCTTGTTTCCTAGAGAAAAGTGAGGCAAATAAGAGAACAACTTGCTGAGAAAGAAAAATGAGCCAAGACAGTTGGTGATATTTCCTTCCTCTAATGGATTTTATGGAGAATCAGTGGTATGGAAGGACACTGAGAAACTCTTATTAAAAAAAAAATACACATAGTTAAGGAAATAGGTATTTATGTGTATATATATGTGTAGTGTCTCTCTAGATATGTCTGTATGTAATTTCATCTGATACCTGTGAACTGCACTCTGAGGTTATAAAGTCCTGTGGAGAACTTTTACATGAAATACTTGGGCATAGTCTATGCCCAAAGCTTTTTCTTTGTTTGTTTCTTTTTAAACTTGCAATTCACTTTTCATGGTTTGTTGAATAATTGAAGAGAGACCTTTAGATCTTCAAAGACAATTATATTCAAAATTGTAGCTTTAGTTTTCCTATTTTCTTTTTAGGTTTCCTGCTTTTTTCTAGTCAACTTAATCATTATTTTACATTGCCTTAATATGTTGCCATTTTACAATCCTAATCACCCAGCAGCACAACCGAAATAATAGGTCATGACGTTTCTGCTTCTCAGTCAAGGAAGTGAAAAATAAGCTGACCTAAATCTTAGGAAATGCTAGTTTAAAAATAAATAATTAAATAAAGGGAAACTTGGATGACATCAAGTGACCATATAGTAGAGAACAAAAATTAAGGATCAAATGAAAAAATATTAAAACCGTATTTTAAAAAAGAAAGAAAACATATAGATATTTGCCCAGTGAATAAAAAAAAACAGATTTTTTTGCTATTTAAGGAAGAGGAGGAAAATGAGGTGTTCATCAAATTGAAATTGTCTGTTCATTTGTTCATTTTTTTTTTATCATCTTTGCTCAGTTTAATGAAGGAAAACACCTTAATTTTATCATAATTGGATCCCATCCCTTGTGTTTCATTCTAATTACTTTCTGTGTAGAAGCCAGTCAGGAGACTTAAATGGTCTCATAGAGATACTAGTGAAGGCAGCCAGATGGTGACATCTGCTCCAAACTGATACTAGAATTTCAGAACTGAAGCTATTTTTAAAGAATGTATATATTTCATTTAGTACGTAAGTTACATGTAGCTTTGTATATATATATAGTGAGAACATTTTTATTACGCAGTCTAAGATCTGGAGTTTGGATATTAATAGTAGATGACATTTTATGTATGACTAGTACAGAAATAAACCAGTCTTATTCGTAATCTTTAAGATATGGTTGGTAGCTAGTTTTTAGTGAGAAATAATGCTCAAACATAGAATAATACGGAAGTACAAAGTGTGTTTATTAACAAGAGGTTTAATTGCCTTTCTAGCCCATTAGCAATACTCAAGAATGAAAGATAGAGCCTTTGGAAATGTCTGCACTCAGATACTGAATCCAAACTGCAGGACAAGGAGTAGGCTTTCAAAGGCACCATGTGGTTGCTTGCCCAGTTTAAATTCCTTTCTCAGTTATCGCTTCTGCCTTTGAAATTCCCTGCTCAAATAGTTTTGATTTGAGAAAAAATTATGCTACTTAAGGTCTATGCATGGTAGTGCATTGTACTTCTTATTTTTCTTCCTGTAGTGAATACTTTCTCAACCCTCTTATATTTCATTCCCTGTGCAGTGTCTGAATACCTCACAATCTTTGAGGTATTCATCCTCACAACACTAAGGTGAAAGGGGATGGTACGGAAAGCCAGATGATCTCTGAACTTTGCACAAAAGTCAGCGGAAAAGAATGAGCTTGAACCTTGATTCCCCGATGTTCAAGTCAGAGTGTTAAATGAACCTTCTTTCCATATATTATAGAGATTTACTTTGATGATAAATTATTCCCTAGTCCAGCCCCTATGTTCTTTAAAAATATTTTTTCCCCCCATTGGTAAAAACAATGTAATTGCTTAGAAACAGCCTTTCTAAAATCATGCGTTGATGGATTATGTATAAGGTGTCCAGATGGTAATAGCTTTATATATTGTTTCCAGCTCCTCTGAAAAATTTAAGAAGAACCCCCCCAAAAAAAATTCTAAAAAATTTCTCATTGAAGTAAGGAACAGCCAGGCCATCTGTTTCAGTGGATATTATACAGAATACAAAATACATTATGAATTGTTTTGAGGACAAAATTGTGAGGTCTAAACCAGGTCATTTATCATTGGCTGAGATATAGTTGATTTATAAAGTTAAGTCATACATAGAGGTGAAATTGTGACCATTTTAAGAATTGAGCTGGCTAGAAAATGCTAATTTTTCCTTGGAGATAGGGAGCAGTGTGGGAAACTACTAGTTTGTCAAGAAAAAATGTGTGTGTGTGGATTACAGAAGGGTATACTACTTCCTTTGGATTTTTATAACACAATTGATAATTTGGTTGAGAAAATGCAGTCAATGTTGAATTTTATCCCTTAAGTGAGAATTCTTAGTTGGGAAATAAGTTCAAATTGGCATGAATAAGTACACTATTCAGTGGATTGAAAACTGTCTAAAAGACCATAGCCATAAATGACACTGTCTCTGGTTGGTTGAATAGGAGGGTTAGCATGACACTCCTGCGTGAATCAGCAGTGTGGGTCAGTCGTACCTTAAAGAAGAGCAAGCAATACTCACCTGACAGTTGGTGGTATTACATTGGGCTGGACTCCACATTGTAAGTGTACAGGAAAGCTGAAGGGAATAATGTCTGAGAAGGTAGAGAAGAGATTTCTTCCTTACCTTGGTACAGAGTTACACTATGCCAGAGTGCAATAACAGGTCAAGGAAAGAAACCGAAACAATATGGAAGGCCAGCCATCTCCTGTTCTCCAAGCAAGCTTTCATAAACCTAGCTAAAGATTTTGTTATGAAATTTAAAGTAATTTTATCATGTACAAGACTTTGCTATAATACAGGAAAGGACAGAGTTTGAATGACTGTGATGTAAGAATCAATATATTTACTATAGTACTATAGTTGTGCCTGATCTGAGAGTTGACTTCCATGGAGCTTGGGAGGAATGGGGCAGGGCAGGTAACGAGGCATCTTCAGTGTATGTTCTCAGGATGCGCTTAATCTGAATTATGCCTAGGTCTTTGCCTTCTAAAAATTACTGATCTAGAGGCTATTTGTAAAAGATTGCAAGAAAACGGTGGAATTATCTCTAAATTATACTAAAAATCAGCCCTGTCTTTCAAGCAGTGTGGACATCTGCAGACACTTCATAAATATGGAGTATATGGAAGAAGAGTGATGGTGTAAAGAAGTAATTCCGTTCATCCTGAATTTTTTGCACAGAATAAAGTTTTTGCTTATTCCCTCTTACTGCAAAAGACTGATGTGAGTGCAGCAGCCATCTGATAACAGTTATATTCATAGGAAAAGGTATTGCAGTTTTCACCTGTTCCTCCCATTTCAATCACACACTGGTTCTTCCAGTAAATTGAAAAAAAAAAAAAAAAAGCAGCCCTGCTGGCTATAAGCTCAGGTGGGAGACTGGCTTTATCCTCAAAAGAAAGCCTTGCTCCTGCTGTATTTGCAGAAGTTTCCAGTTTATTTGAATAGGAGAAAAAAATAAATCACAGAATGTGCTGCCTTACATGGAAAATTGCAGTCCTACAGATGTCAAAAGAACTGCTTCTCTAATTTTACCTTCATTATGAAATGCCTTAAGGCACTAGCTGTGCAATATCTTCACTGTTGCATCACCCACAGCCATTGCTTCTGTGCTGTGGATCTCTTAAGAAAAGACTGTGGTGACCTGTAAATAATAGATATAGTTGTTTAGTGCTGAACTGAGGAGAAGTCTTCCTGAATATCGAAAGCAAAGAGAGATTCAAACACATCATTTACCTTGGTTTTTATGAGGGTTTTTATATGATATTTTAAAAACTTCAGAGCCGCCTTATTAATTTGTCATGTGTAGTATTTTGCAAATATTTGCATACACCTTTCTCAGAAAACAGGGAACACGTGTAATTAGACTTTTCTGGGGAAAAAAAAAAAGTTGAATCAGTATTCATCAGAACTGGCTTTTGGGTGCACATCTGTCTTCACAGGGTGCTCAAAGTGGAAGGAGTAAATTGACAAAGAGGAGGGGGATAGTGAGAAAAGGACAAGAGGAGGATTTGTGCTTGCAGGACTTGACAATGGGATGCTGGAACAAGAGGTGAGTGAACAAAATGGTATGGAAGTGAATGAAGTCTCTGCAAAGAGCTCACTGGCTCTGGCACAACAAGCTGGGAGCACAAGGGCCAGGTATTCCCAGTCCGACCAATTTCTCTTCTGCCCCCAGGCTCTGTCCTCAAAGACAGGCAGGGGAAGGAGAGAACTAATGAAGAAACTAAAGAAAGACGGACAACTATGTCAGCCAGACAGAATAGCAACAGCAGGGAGAGAAAAGGTGGAAACAATAGCTGTGGTATAATTGCTTCAGCAGAGTGGGTATTTCATCCTATGATTGATTGTCTTTACATATTGCTAGACTCTTGTAGTAAGAGTAAAAAAAGACAAATACTGGCATTGATCAATGAGCCAAATTAAACATTTCCTCTTCTTGATCAGTAGCAAAGTTTGTATTCGCCTTGTTAGGCTTTGGGTCGCTTTCATTTGAAGTACACTGAAATTGATACCAAATAATCCATGTAAACTAGATATTTTGCTTCTGGTTAAGGAAAGTGACACAAACCTTCAGAAAGTGAAGAGAGGATCTGTAGAAATGCTAAGAATTAAATTAGTTGTTGTTTGCTTGTTATTTTTATTTCTCATTCTAGTTTCATAAGATGCTAGATATAACAAGGCAATGTTAATGCCTTTTTATAGAATTGATATTTTCCACTAACATATATAACACAATAAATCTCCAAAAAGGTCTTTTATTGTTTCTGACACTTTTTTTTTTCCTTTAATGAATAGCCTTTCCAGAGGAGGACAGAAGAAATATAGCCCTTTAAAAAAGATGATGTTCATATTACTCATGTAAACTAGTAATGTTAATGTTGCTGGCAGGGTTCTTAAATCACAGTATCATGCTGCTCTTTTCAAGACCATATTTTCAAGCTGAAATAGTCATTGCCGAGATGAGTAATAATTACTACTGATACACTGGGAGACTATTAGCATTTGAAATAAAGAATATGAAAAACGGACATGTGAAATGGGACCCAGAGTCTTTTGTTATCTCAGTGACGTGCAGGATGCAGTAGGGTTCTTCAAAGAAATAGCTAAAATCACAGGGTCAGAGCCTGGGTAGGAGGGTGCGAAGGGCAGACCTGCGTGCTGCGAGGGAGAGATCTAGTCTGCCAGACGGCGATTTCTGTGGTTACTGAAGCAATGCTGTGGTCAGTGGTCTTGCAGGCGTCTGCTGGCAGGTGCATAAAGAGGCAGTGGTGGAGACTTGCAGGAATCCCCTCTGCCTGATGGAGAGATTTGTTTGATCTCTAAAGGTGGTCTACCCATCAGAGAATGGTTTCTCGCTACAGCCCTTTCTCCTGTCTCCCAGGCACCATCCCACCCACCTGTTTCCTGGCACAGGGCTGGAGATCACGCACATGTGTACACACATACTGAACCACTGTCAAACCGGGATCTATCCCACGCTGAACCATTGCAGACCCTGTAGCCCTTTGGAAAGGCTGTTTGCCGAGCGCTCGGGCTGAATGCCAGTTACAAATTACAGCCTTTCTTTGTGATTCCCCTGAAAGTTTTAGGGAGGAAGAAAGTAGAATGAAAGGAGAGGTCATCCTGAAGGTTTACTTTAGGGAAGAAGAGAAAAAGCATTAATTTCCAGAAACAGAGACAGGATAAACCATTTGAGATAGATCGATACCATATATGCTTTAATATAAATTGACAGGAAAGCTAAGTTCTCAACATGGCAGATAAGTTTTAACCCTGGGCTGGAGTAGGCATCTCTCACTGTTAATAAAGTAAACCCCCTATACTAGACAGACCACATCATTCCTGAATAAACCTTCCTTGTTGACAGGCCCAGAGTCCCTGGTTATCTTCCACAGCTTTTGAAGAAGGGAGAAACTAACATCTGGAAAAAAGTGCTGAACTTGCTCATGAAGCAATGCTCTCATCTGCGCGGAAGAAACAAACTGTCAGCCTGAGGTGGAAAACGTATTAGGAAGGACCTGTACAAAGGCATGGATGTGCCTTTTCCAGAAATAGTAAAATACATTCCTGTTGCCTAATAATCAGGATAGAGCTTTTTAAGTCAAGGAAGGCTTCAAAGTTTCCCAAACCTGATCCTTTGGTTCCAGACAAGTTTAAGCCCGTATCAGTGATATCTGTCACAGTAAGATACTGGTGTACAGCGTTGCGATCCTTGCTGAGTTGTATGATTTGCACTGTTGTGTGATCAAAACTTATGTGTTTGAGCAAGGCTGCAGCAGCCTGATCCTGGGTGGCTCCTTCAGCCTTGGTATGAGCGCAGTGCCTGGCTGCACGTGTCCCTTCCGCTCACTTCAGTTGTACGCCTTCATTTCCTGCTGCTAATACCAACAATTGTCAAAAACAGGTGGCCCCAGGTGATTGTAAGTAATCTTTTTAATTGAGAAACAGATTTAGTTTCTCTCTTGGTATGTTTGCTCCTGCAAAACCCTTGGCAAATGTTCATTAGGAGTTCTGGCTTCTGATGCTTTCAGCTTCAAAGGGGACCTGACTGCAGCCCGTCATCATAACAGGCCGTGAAACGATGATAGCATGTTCACTCAGACAATTGCCATTTTGATCACCAGTTCCTTGTGTCGCAGAGCCTTTCTGTCCTTGGCTTATTGGGGTTGCAGAGTTTCCTTCTTGCAGGGTCTGTGTTGCTGAGAACTCAAGGACTAATTGATTCTTCAGAACGGTTACCGCATGAATGAGTGCATGTACTGACCCTCGTTAAATTGCTGATCTCATCTGTTAATTTTCAAAATCAGAGAAGATAGGCTTATGTTGAGTTGCCTTTGACAAGGAACGTTAAGCAAATATGAAAAGGTTATTTATAAAATTAACGTAAAAACAGGGGAACTAGAAAAAGGCCACCATGCAGCAAAGTTGCAGTCAAGGAAACAGCGTTATGACTCAGAGCTAAATTAATGCTTTGCTTTAGTTGCGTCAGTTATGTTGAACAGAGGAACAAAAAAAGTGATAGCTAAAAAACACTGACACGGACAAGTTAAGGTAAAACTTAGTGCAATTACTGTGCTTAAACTGAAATGGTGTAAACTGTTCCTCAGAAAGATAAATAAATGGCACGTGAGACTGTATATAATGAAGAATTAAAATCTTAAACACTCACACAAGTCAGGGATAGTAGTCCCAGACTGCAGAAAGATAAAACCAGATATTTTGTTTAAGGAAAAAAATATTTTATATATGCTTTTAGTAGAATACAGGACTTTAGAATGATGCTTGAAAGAAAGAACAATTAACGGACTGGGAGTAAATGAGCTGGAAAGTAACATAAGTTTACCTAAATAGATCCAGTGTAGCCTGAGCTATTACTGATAATCGGTGTTCCAGACTTAGACAGAATACCTAATCTTTTGGGACTGCTGTACAGTCTTTTGGAGCCTCATGGAAAGGTACCAGCAAAGATAAAGAATTTAGGAGTTGGTATAAAAAAATTTTGAAGCAAGCAAAGAAATACTTAATTTGACTAATGACTCTAGTGACAGGAGAAGTCATAGACTACAGAGTGGCTGCCTGCAGAAAGGAATTTTTTTTGTTTGTTTGTTTGAGAGATATCTAAAAAAGATTTGTGTTTTTTTTTCTTTGGCTGATTAAGTATTTAAATTTACAATATTGGCAGGAAAAAGGGTAGATGTCTGCTAACAAAAGTTGCTGATGGGAGAACCTAGGAAGAACTGCACACATAAAGGCAGAACTGGAATATCGTAGAGAGGTATAGGACTTTGAGAAATGAAGTCGTAAAAATGGGAAAGATGTAATAATGCAAAGTGCAGAGTCATGCATTTAGGGACTAATGAGAAGAACATCTGTTATACCATAGCACGTCACAAGGTAGAAATGAAGGGGAGAGGGAATTGCAATGCTTGGTAGTCAATTTTTGAATGTTTTTGAGTTATGTGATGTGACATGGAAATGGTGAATACAGTTCTAGGCATATTGGAGAGGCATTTCTGTAGAGAAAGGAGAGTTTTGATGCTGTTGTGCAAAGCACTGATCATACCTCTGGAAGATTGTTTAAAATTCTGGCCACCTGCCTTCATGAGAGATCAATTTCAAATGAGAATGGATGAAGAAAATGTCCACTAGAATAAAAAGATAATAGAAAGCCCATCCCTTGGGACAACACTAAAAGAACCTGGCTTGTTTGTCATAGAAAAACAAAAACTAAAAGGGGATATGATTTATTTCTGTGCACTGAGGAAGGGATAAATAGCAGAACAGAAAGAGCTTTTGAAGCTTAAAGGGCAGAACTGACTTAAAAGTAAATGAATATAAACAGACCATTAGTAAAGTTACTCTGTAAATTTAAAGACCCCTCAGAGGGCTGAAAGGGTGCAAATATGCCTGGAAAATCAGATCTGAAGAGAAATTACCAATGGTTCACCAACAAAATGGAAGAAGGTATCCAGTGTAGTTTGAGTTAAGATTATATGATTTGATTGTCTGTGATTGCACAGGAGTGTAATCAGTGACCCAAGAACTCTTTTATTCCTGTGTTCCTCATTACCCAGGTGATATAAATTGGTGTGAAGCCCCTTGAGCTTTTCTGTGCTAATTAACTGTGCTCCAATACTACATATCTTTCAGCAAATCAGCACTGCATTTTAGGTAATTAAGTTTAGCAAATCTCACTGCAGTGAGTATTAGCATCTGGGAATCTTGCCTTGTGACATTTCTTCTTTTCTCTAAATTTTAAAGTATTTTTGAAAATACATCTTTCTTCGATATATGTGACTATCTGAAGAACATAAATGCATACTTAGAGTGGTTGGCCTCTGTGTAAATAATTATACTATAATAGCAATGTAGGTGATAAATGCTAAAAATATTGTTCTAAAAAGTTTCACTGTGTATGTAGTATAATTACTTTTGGTCTCGTATTTATTGCAGACTGCACAAATCTCTTTTTTGTGAAGATTTGTTACATTTGCTTCACAATGGTACTTCTAATTGTGTTAGAGGGATATTTTTATTCCAGTTGTACTTGCCAAGAAAAACATTTTAAAATAATGTCACTCTTTATTTTCAGAAATACCAAATTTCCTTACAAGCAGAGAGAATGCTGGGTGCAGTCATATAAAGTACAAAAGGGAGCTAACACTCAAACCAAGCAAAAGAAGTTTTAATTGTACTTCTTTGGCAATCCTGCCATAAGGCACGGGGGTGCACCTGATGATGGCCTTTGACAAGAGGAAGTTGGTCAGAGAACACTGTAATTCTGCTTCTCGGAACAGGACGATCAATATTGCCAGTTGATGGAAAGTTACGGGCCCGAGGTTTTGGAGCCCAGTGCTGAAGCTGCTGTTTCACCCTGGCATTAGAAACTGGAAACATAACAAATAATTGTTTCATACAGGCATGGTTTGGGTCATGAAATTCTCTTTTTCTCCCCGTATCAGGCAGAAACAAGAAAGTAGGAGACAGGACCGAGCCTCTGGGTCCTGCAGTGGACAACACATTCTGATCCAGGAGACACGCTAGGTAGACGGTGTTTCATCCCATCAATTTTTTTCCTGGTTTGGGGCAGTGACTGCTCACTTCTATTTCAGGCTTGCTCAGAGTAGTTAGTTCTGCATGCTGCTATGGAGTAAATGGTGAACATTAAATTCAGTCCCGGGTTGTGCATGTACTTCACTGCACAGCACGAAGAAAGATACAGCAGTGAACACAGTGAGCTTGCAAGAAGAGGCACCAAATGGAAAGCACTGCGTGATTTGCTGGAGTGCATACCTGCCAGTGATCTGCTGTGTACCTCTTGATGAAGGAGCCAATTTGACACATGCAAAAGTAAAATTGGATTAGAAGCACACAACTCTGAGATGTGAGCTTGCTCAGACAAGAAAAAAAGCCTGCTGGTTTTCTAGAATACTCTGATTCAATTATTAACAGTGAAAATGCACATATTAAGAACATTATGATTCCCTCAAAATGCCCAGCTCAGTGAAAGCAGGGCCTGAGCAAAACAATACGACTCCAGTTTTTAAAAATCTCTGCTTTTAGAAATGGAGAAAAATTACAAGACTTTCTTGGGAAAGGCATGCTGACAGCTGTAAGAAGCCAAATCTTACTGGGTTTACTAATGTTAATAGTGCTATTAAAATCAGTTTAACTGATTGTGTGAGTAGGGCAATCAAGATTTGGCCCCATGCCCCTGCTTTGTAAGCATCAGCGTCACAGAGATTAATATGATACTCACTAGCCAATGACATGTTAAAGCCTTAGTAAAATTAACTGTGTTTGGAAGGCTGTTCCTTTAAAATGTAAAACAAATAGCTCAAATGAAATGTGAGACTTGGGGACTGGAGAGAAAATCAATAAACCAGCAAACTGTAAATGATGTGAAAATAACTTCTTTATGTTTTCCTGGTTTTGTAGTTTATAGTTAGCACCAGTACATAAATGTAATAGCTTTGTGCAAGGGAAGAAAAGTAAATCCAAATCTAGAGAGTGTTGTGAGGAGCTACCTTCTCCTCAATGAATTCTCCTTTCTTCTATGAAACATTAGGGGTTTTTTTTAGATACTACTATGTGAAGGTTGGTTAGCAAGTCCTTGGGGGTTTTATTAATTGTTTATTTTCATGTTTTCTACATTGTCTGTACATTTCTTATTTCATTACCACCAATTTTCCAAAAATAGAGTTCACTGATCCTCCTGAATTTCCATTCAATACTTCTGTTGGTAGGGATAAAAGGTATTTTAAAAATATGTACTGAAAATAATTCAGATGTGTCAAATTGATCAGGTTTCTTATAAGGACTTTATGGTGCCTCCAATTTTTATGTTCTAGAACCTGCTTTAAACAGTCATTCTGCAATCTTCATAATACTGAGGTAGGCATTAACTGATTAGGGATGCATTTTTATTTGTGACTACATAAACCTATATAAACCTGTGCTGAGTGTCTCTACAGTGAAATACCATGGGAGAGTTCTAGTATATGACTGCTGATAGACAGATGTCTCCAAAAAAGCTGTTATGGCCAGGAAGGTTGCCCCTTCCTCATAATTTCAGAATGGAAAAGGGTGATTGGGAAATGGGAAAGCAAGGTAAATGTATATCACTAGATGGAGGGCTATAAATGTCTCCTCTCATCCATAGTTTTCTGGATTTTTGTGTGTATACAACAGAATTGCTGTGTACAACATATGTGCACACAGAGCTCTGAGAAAGAAGTGAAGAGGAAGGAAAGGGTTTGCTTGGGGGAAGTGAGGGCTGGATGAAAAACAAATCCAGCATTCAGCTTTCTCAACTGTAAATTGAGGTGGAATGGTCTAGATCTCTCCCAGCTTCCTTCCAGCCCCTTGGTAGGAGAAAATCTATTCAAGTCTGAGGATGGGCTCATAGAAAGTCTTTGGGAGCTGGCATGCAAGATCAGTGCAAAATGATTAATGTGAATGGACTGATGCAGAAAAGTTGTTGAGGAGAAGATAAGCAGTGATGCCAGACCTGTTTACTGAACTACGATTAACAGTGAGGATGCTGGAGGGGGGGGCATGGCTATCTGTGAGAATAAAATATGTGTGTGATATTAAAGTGTAGTCAGTAGGGTTGTTGCAGGAAGAACATACTCCAGACTGGCAACAGCTTGTCCAGGTCTGCTTATTTCTTATCACACGGGAAACTATTTCAGCCACAGCTACAGCACAGATCTTTGCAGTCTCCAGATCTCGTAAGATTTTTGTGGGAAACCTCTAGAGTGAGGCTCTGTTGAGACCTGGAAGGATCATAACCCAGCACAGCAAGATCAGGTAGTCAGTGAAACTGTGGAGGGACTCTACATTTATGTTCTGAACTTGTTAATGGAGACTTAGGAATAAAGTAACTGGATGAAAAAAAATTTAATTATGTCAAAATGGAGTGCCTGAGCAAGCTCATTAACTAGTCATGACAGAGATTTTATTCTTAACGGGAGCAGGTAGTGGACTTCTTATAGTTCTAAAGAATGTGCAAAATATAAATCACAAGTAGGAACTTCTGCAGTAAATTTAGCTTACTTATCTAAATACAAAGCATCTAGCAGCAGATCAAAGTCTTCACGTATTTATACAGTTTGGTAGTTATTGATTTTTATTTTTCTCCATGTTTTAGTTCCATAGAATGGTCATAAAGAATTGTATAAGGACAGGTAGAAAGAGATCCTTATTTGGTGAGCTGACTGAAATCAATGAAGCCGTGTCTCTGGACACCATCTGAGGCCCTGGCCCACAGGATCCTTCATCTGAAGCAGCGTAAGACACTGGTTATGAATCCTATGGTGTTTTTTTCTGATCTCTGATTAAAGAAGTACGCAGGTGCTTCTGATGTAAATATTCACATAGTATTAAAAAATTGTGTTTTGAAATTCTGGAGTTCAAATTATGAACAGACACCTCAGTTGCATAGACAGTGGTGAAACTTAAATCAAAAAGGGGTACAAAAATAATGAAAGACCACATAATTGCAGATATGAGCACACATTTTTACTGATTGTTGTTCCTGAAGTAGAGGCAAAAATAACTAAAATGGAAAAGGAACTCCTTTTATACAACAGTAGTGTTAGAAGTGTTGGGGTGAATGGAAAAAGGATGTCTGATTTTACAAATAAGCTTCACTTTTGTAGATGGGTTAAGCTGGAAAAAAATTAGAATCTATAGAGTATAGATAACAGAAAATTTTAGAGTTGAAGTCCTGACCCTACAGAATGGGAATTTTTCAACAGCTTAATTGGGGCTGACATTTTATACAGTGCTTCATCACTAACAATTCAGGGATCTGATCCACAAGTGACTGCACCACTTGGAGTTTTTCCATTGCTTTCACTGATCTTTGGATCAGACCCATGCTGCAGATGCATCACTCTTCTGTCTGAGGGATAATTTCACACGTAATTGTCAGAGCTATCAGAAAAGCCTTAGGCAAGCTTTGGAAAGAACACCTACGCCTGGACAGAGACCTTGAGGTGTGAGTGGTACGATGATTTTAAAAACCGCCGCTATGATTTTTGTAGGTCTTACAATTTGAATAAATATTCCTTTATTGCTAACTTGTAACAGCCAACTTGACTAGAAAAAGTAAAACTTTTTCCTGTGCATTGATCCAGCTCAAGAACTTTTGCATCAGCTGTATCCTACATAAATCCTATTAGGCTAAATGTGGAGCATTCCTACTTTCCTTTCATACAGGGAGCATGTGTTATCTATATACAAGCATCAGTTCTGTAAGTCGCTGAGCTAAGCTCAACTGTTTACTTAAACATGTTGAACATGGAGTATGAGAATAATCCCTCGACCTCTGAGAGGCTTTTCACCTGTAAACAGTTATGTAGAGCTCAGACATTTGGTGGGATTAGGGCAAGGGTGTTCATTAACTCTCAAGACAGAGGCCAGATTCTCAATTTGACTAAATGAAGAGTATTACTAGTAAATCTCAGACTTAAAATGTTCGTTCATCCTGGAAAAAATTAACTACTGTTCTGTGAGCCTGATTGCTGGATTTAGCAATTTGATTCTTTTTAGGACGAGAAAGCAAATGCTGCTACTAAACAAGAAAAAGTAATGCAACAGCTATTACTACATACCCAGTCATTGTCGCTCTCCTAGTACACTGTGAACACCTGCATTTTCCTGCTGTAACTTCAAATAGATAAAAGATGCCAGAATAAACTGCTTGGTTTTATGCAACAAAGTGACTTTTAAAATTCATTTGCTCTTGTTCTTTCCAATGGAGCTTCTAATGCAGTCACCTTACCATATTTACCATCAAAATATAATCCTGCTAGTGTCCTCTAAATAGATTAGTCACAAAGATAACATCAAAAAAATGTCTTTTAGTTGCTGTTGGGGAAAAAAATTAATTTAGTTTAATTTCTGGTGTCTCCAAATGCTGCCCATCTCTCTGTAATTGTATAGCATTATCACTATTCACTATTCTGTCTATTCTTGCATAGAGAATTGAAACATCATTCGAGTTTCCTCTGAGGATGGATTAACAAGATCTGCTGTGACATGACTTGATTAATTAATGAGACTGGAGGATTCTTTGGTCCTTATGTGCTGTTCTTGAACTTCTTAGATGGGAAAATTCTAACCTTCAATATTTTAGAAGCCAACTGGGTAAAGCAAAACTCTTGTATGACCTTCACTAATAATAAAACTGAAAATCCATTATAGAATGTACCTGAATAGTTGTACGTATTCAAGGTGATTTAATTTTTTTTTTCATATTTGAAGAATGAAAGTGCACATGGTACAGAAGTCTGTACAGAATACAGAAAAAATACTTTGCAGACTGTTAAAAATATAATTAGATACCTCTCCACTTTTCTTTCAGCAGTCTTCTACAAAGAGAAGTAGCTCTTGTGAGTGCTGCATTGCAAAAAGTCATCTCACCCTGTGTACACACCCCTAAGGAAATAGATACGGTTCTCGAAGGGCAAATACCAGATGACAGGTAGCATATCCTATCCATTGACCCTGTTTTGAAACTTCTTGTCCATGATTGAGTACCAGGCAATGTAAGGAAGTGTCAAGAGCCACGTCTGTGATATACACTTGAGATACACATTTTAATGCCACCAAGTCTGCCTATCTCACCAAGAGACTGAGGCTACTCTAAGACTACCAAATTCCTTCTGTTTTACAGATGACATGCTAATACTAGAGATGTTCACATCTAAGCAGCAAAATATGTCCCTCCCAGAAAAACCCTAATGAATCTGAACTCTGAACATCAACTCCTATTAATAGGATTCTTCCTACAGCATTGTATTGTGAGTAATGTGAAACTAAATTGCTTGAGAGGTGTGGGAATTGTGTCAAAACATCAAAATCACCGGTAACATGGGGAATCTGTCAGCATTTTTCTTTTCCATAGCTGTTGACAATTCTGGCTAGGTAGAAGGGATTTTAACTGCAAAGGGAACTGAAGAAGTTTCAGAGCAAAAAAGATCAGATGTAAACAAGTGGAAGCAGGCTATTAAACATTCACTGACCACAGATCAAAACCCTACAGGGCAAAATTTTCTGGAGATTGTGTTGTAGGAAAAGAGCGTTTTCCTCACTTTTTTCAGCTCTAGCAGAGAACATTTGTAATAGAAATTATGTTCAGAGCACTTTGAGCATTGACCTGTTGAGTAGAAATAGGTGGAAAGACCATTGTTGTGTTCATTAGCTATATTTTGAGCATAGTTTGCTTGATTAGATGCATTCTGTCAGATCTTTCCAGAGCAGGTGGTCTGGAACCAATATGCAGGAGAACTTCCTGTTTGCAATGCTGGGCAGGACAGAGGTAACCAACAGGCAGCAAGCTGCTCTGAACTACCAGATACCTGCAGAATTGGAACACTTGGGCTACATCTGGCTGTTATATTAGCTTATGCATAACCTTAAACTCTCTGTCCACGTAGCTTGTAAGTTAAATTTGGAACCATCCAACCAGGTACTAAGAAGGGGAGACTGAGTCACAGGAGCATGGTGGGAGTTTGCTTTAGCCCTACCCCTACAAGCAGTAGAGAGAGAATTTATTTGTATCGGATGGCATACCAGACTTAAGGCTATCTTCAGGCACAGCTGACAAAAGTAATAGAGATCTGGGTTCAGAGATCTGGTAATGCTGTAAATTGAATTGTTTCTGGAGCTTAGTTGGTTTTTCTTTAACTCAGCATTTTAGCGGTGGTTCTCAGTATCTATAGTTTGCATGTGGATGCTAAGGATGGCAGATAATCTTTCACCTTCTCTTCCCTCCCTGCCCTCACCAAAGAAATCCTTTGTGAACATAAGCTTATGGGCCTTACTTACTATCTGTACTCTTCTCAATAAATTGTTTCGCAGTATGATGGTGTAAATGTTAAAAATTTCTTATGCAGTGAAAAGCGGAGTTGAAAATTAGATTTATCTCATCAAACAGGGATCAAAATGATTGTTGCTATTGTATACAAAGAAAGGCAATAACTATGCAACGTGCATTTCCTCCTTGAAGATCTTTTGAAAAAAATAATAAGATTAACATCATGGATGTCAGCTGGTTTGCCTTTGCAGATGCCAGACAGCATTAGCAAAAAGAACCAGACGTAAGTTCTTTAGCTAATATCATTAGACTGCTTCCCTCCTACGTACCACCATGAGGTTTGTTTTAATGAAATTAGACCTGAACACATCCAACAATCCTAAGTCAGTAGTCGAGCTAGGAAATAATTTATTGTAGGTGACAGAGAACAGCTATAAAATACAAACTACATCTAGTGAGATGGGAAAAATGAATTATTAGCAACTGATGGCCACCAGTGCCACTGATCTCAGAAGGATAATGTCACTGGCAGACATAACATCAGTGGATGAGTGGGCATTGCATGGACCTCTCGAAACGAGTCAAGTCCTTTGTAATATCATGGAAAAACTGAAGCTGCCTTTACCCATCATAATTCTGGACTGAGAGTCATGCAGTGCTACTGCCTGGGATAAATAGTCCTATATCAGGAGTACAAATAGTCCCACAGAAAATGATGTTTCACATAGGCTGGACAAGTATTGTTACAGTTATTAGATGTTTCTCTTAAAAACTCTTTCAGGCAACCAGCTTGTAAACATTTACATGGAACTTTCCTTCCTTGATACGGATTTGGGTGAATTTGGGGTAAATAGCCATTAAAATGTTTTAACCTTATAGAAAACAGACATGAAAGGGCAGCAGCATTATAATAAATACTTTCTTGTATTTTTATGTATTGCTCCTTTAAAGAGCAAATCCTGCCCTTTAAAATGTTTAAAGGATCAAATGCTCTGAGCTAGAGAAGTATCATTAAATCAGAGATGAGCATCTTTTTGTCCCATGAAAATCTACCCTGACTTGAAAAAAATTACACAGAATCACAGAATCACTGGATTTGGAAGGGACCTCTGGAGATCATCTAGTCCAACCCCCCTGCCAGAGCAGGGTCACCTACAGCAGATTGCACAGGATGGTGTCCAGGCGGGTTTTGAATGTCTCCAGAGTCAGAGACTCCACCACCTCTCTGGGCAGCCTGTTCCAGTGCTCTGCCACCCTCAGAGGAAAGAAGTTCCTCCTCATGATTAGATGGAACTTCCTACGTTCAAGTTTGTACCTGTTCCCTCTTGTCCTGTCACTGGGCACCACTGAAAAAAGACTGGTCCCATCCTCCTGGCACCCTCCCTTTAAGTATTTGTAAGCATTGATGAGATCCCCCCTCAGCCTTCTCTTCTCCAGACTAAAATGACCCAAGTCCCTCAGCCTTTCCTCATAAGAAAGATGTTCCAGCTCCCTAATCATCTTTGTAACCCTTTGCTGTACCCTCTCCAGCAGTTCCCAGTCCTTCTTGAACCAGAGAGCTCAGAACTGGACACGGTACTCCAGATGCAGCCTCACCAGGGCAGAGTAAAGGGGGAAGATAACCTCCCTCAAGGTTAGACATGATTACTATTTAGACATGATTACTGGTTTAACTTTTAACTATAAAGTTCCTCAAAGATTGTGCCTAACCTGCATGTGCTTAAGCCTAATACTCAAAAAGATTTCCATTGAAACTATAGCTGTACAGATCTGTGGCTTGTCTGTGTGGTCCTAATTTTGAACATCTACATTGAAATCAGTAAACCACCATCACTTTTAGCTTCAGAGGAACTTGCTACCGGACATAAACAACATGGAGGAAGCAGACTGGCCCATCTGAGGGTGTCTGGGTGGTAAACCAGATAATCCAGGGAAAAGAAGGTCAAAGTAAATTGGGATAAGAAAGCTGTGGGAGAGTAAAGGTGGTGATCAGAAACTTGGGGAGGGAGAGACAGAGAAACACAGCTGAAAAAATGCATATATATAGAGAGAAAGCTTGGACTCGAGTGTAGACAGAGACTGAAATCAGCTGTTAAAGTGGAGATGATGATTGGAGGCTGGGAAGGGGAATTTCCAAGGTGGAAGGCAGATTAAAGATAAAGGAAGATGAATCAAGGAGGAAGCAAATAACTTTTTTCCTAACCGAAAAATGCCACTTTTTTTAGAGTGAGAATAGAAGAACCATGAATCCCACAGCACCCCTGCTCTCAGGAAAAATATAATTATAAAGCCCTGAGGCAAATAAATACGTAAATGACCTATTTTCTCCTAATGCTCAGAGGGGATGTCTTACACTCAATATTTAAGAATGCTGTATTAAGCACAGTTTCACACTACCTGCTTTTATATAAATGTTAGTACATGATAACATACTATTTATATCTGCCTCATTTAGAGCATGGTATACAATCTGATCACAGGAGAGGAACTGATATTTGCCCCACTACACAGGGCATAAGAAGAGTCACCAATTGGTCTAAATAAAGTGTCCACTGGTCTCAAAACTGAACGTCAGATTAGGTCCACAGAAGATAAAGACTATACAGTTGCTCACAACAGTGAAAAGTGTAGTGTCAGGATTCTTGACGGATAAGCTGGGCTGATTTCTGCTCACCTCAGGAGATGAGCAGTAAAATGTTACTGCACCAAGCTGTCCACCCAAAATGTCCCTCCCTCAGAGAAGAGTCAGCAGAATAAAACATCTGCTGCTGCCTCAGCCGTTCCCATTCACAGTGCAGTGATTTCGATTAAATTGCTGAGGAAGGTGGGCTTGTGTTACCATTGTCATCAGTGTGCCCAGGCTGCTGAGATACTGACAGACACTCAGTTCTGCTGAGTCTGTTTTGGGGATGGCAACCTACAGAAAGTCAAAACAACAAGAAGCTCAGTGGGGTAGGAAGGAAGGCAGAAGCCATAGTCTTTTACTCAATGATGACAATTCAGCAAGCCTTGCATTTTGCCTGTTGTTAGAGAAGATCTCTGTGCCGCAGAAAGCAGAATAAGCCAGCTGTTCAAGGCTTCCTTGACATGAGATCACCTTGCAGTCTTCTGCCTTCTCCACTGCATACATTGTAGATTCAGTTCAGGAGCTGAAATGCTCTGGGCAAGTGTCCTTCAGGACATAGTCTCATTCTACATGACTATGGGTCCACATTCAGAGTATGTGTTTTATGATGCAACCTGTTATTATATAGTAGCATAAAATTATGAAGAAGGACGGGACCTTGGAAGGATATCTAATCACCTTCCTGCTCCAAGCAGATGTCTGTTCTTGCAGGCATTCAAAGACAGAGAATCTACAAACTCTGTGGGAACCCATTCCAGTGCTTTATTATTTAGAAGTGAAGAGGAAACCTGAAGAATGTTTTCTCTAATGCCTGGTCTGGTACTTCCTGCAGTTTATTTACTGTCCTATCTGCCCACAACACCAGCAATATAATGCTACATCTTAATAGCTGCCTTTATATATTTGAAAATATTATCATCTCCTCCATTATTCTTCTCTTCTTTGGTTTACATAGCCTCATTTATTAAATCTTTTCTTATAGGCTTGTCTTGTTTTTTTAGATCTCTGATCAGTTCTCTTTGCTCTTTTGGCCTTTCTTCACTTGATCAAAAGGCAGAAAATGTGTAAGCCAACTTAATTTGGGCTGTGCCTAATTTTAAAGGCTTACCCTCACAACCATAAAAGGAAAATTTCAGTAGTTACCAATAATGTAAAGAATACCTGCAGCATTAAGCTCTGAAAGTGCATGAAATTCACCTCAGTGATAGTGGACAACACAAAACCTATGCATCATTTAACCCTCATTTTACTATCTTAGGTAGTTCATGTGTGTTTTTTTATGGAAAAACAGCTCTACTCATGTAATTAAAACCAAATTACGACTGAAGCAGTTTACTGACTTATCAACAAAATAGAATTAACTAGCAACCAGTGAACTACATCCAGGACTGATATCAATAACGCAACAGATAAACCATGATACTAAATGCTAACAAAATGTTAATAAAGACCTACAGATTTCTAAGCATCTTTCTGAACATTAAGAAGCCAGATAATGTTAAATGTTAATAAATGTTCTAATCATGCATATGCACACAGTTAAAGGCATGTTCTTCGCCTGCTTCCAGGCAGTGTGTGTTACCGGCACACCCTCTTTTTGGGGGGATAGAGCAGATTCCCCAACTGCACACCCTTCCTGTGGGAGATTTGGATGCTCCAGCTCTGTGTAAACCCCTGCTGCTTCCTGGGGACGCACATGCTGGTGAGGCAGCACCTCACAAGTGCCCACACACCTCCCCTGAGGGGTTGGTTCCCTGCTTGCTGTGCCCTGCGCACGCTGCCCTAGCTGGGTGCAGGCTGCTCCTAGCACCCCTCGGGGAAGCTGCTCCGTCAGCCCCAAGCAGAGATTGCAATCCCTGTGGGGTGACTGACAGCAGTGTCAAACCAGTGGGTGACTGCTGCTGTTTCCAGCCCAAAGTCTCCTCCCCATGTTAAAATTTCCATGCTGCTTTTATATATATATATATATATATCTTTTCAAGCTGGCTCTATCTTTGTTTCAGAAGTCTCTTTGTAATTCCTAGGTTACTGTTTGATCTGTCTGGTGGTTGTATTCCTCTTTCACATCATTAGGTTTAAGTAAATGCCTGCTCAGGTGGCTTTGCATTCAAATCACCCGTACCATTTACACTCAAATTCCTATTTTAATAAGTGTTGTTAGCCAGGCCATTTGCCAAGGTGGACCAGGTGAGTACTCGCACACATGTTTCTGTATTTCAAACTTATTGATCACTAAATACATTATAGTGGACTAAGGCTCATCTTCTAAATTTGGAAGACTTAATTTTTTAATTTTGATTTTACTTCCCCCCTGCCAACAGTGATGCAAAACAAAAGTACCTGTCCTTAATATACAGCTAGGATGCTTCAAATAACTTTCACGGACCCAGTTACTAGGAAGAGTCAAATAATAAAATAATTTAGAATTGCCAAGAAATGAAGGAACAGGATAGTTTGTGGGTTTTTTTACTAAAAGACAAAATCTGGGCAAGATAGTTTTAAGTTCTTAATATATTCTGATATTGAAACGGCTGTATGTGCTGCTGACCACTGCATGGTTCATTCAAACTCTAAGAGGATCACCTTAAACTGAGCCTGAGGTGAAACACAGTGCTGGTTGTTGAAGTGAAATATGAGATTCACAGCCTGTATCAGTACTAGTCACTGTTAAAGGAGACTTGATTTATTTAGCTCGCAGATCTCTCTCTTTTGAGTCTCAGAACATGTATCATCATCACTAGATAATTAGGCCAGTCTTATCCAAAAAGGAAGATAGGGAAAAGCTAAAAATGATGACAATGAAACATGCAAAGACATTTGAGCAGTTATCATTACCAAATCAGTGAGAAAAAGGAAGAGCAACAATCAGTCTTTTATCATTTCTCAGTACCTGGAGAATCATCATGTGTATGCTGTGCACTGTGATTGAAAGTGCGAATGCTAAGGAGTGAACTTTTCTCATATTCTCAGATACTGGAAGGTCACATTGCTACAGAGGGCTAAAATGCTTTGGATTTGTAGTTTAATAATGGAATTTGGTCTGTGACCTTAGTGTTGCAAATGATCTGCATGTGTCTGTAAGAACAATACATCTACAGTTAAAATGCAATACAACAGCAAAATCTATCTTTGAAAAAAGGTTTGAAAAGAACAGTGCTGTTTTGGTTGCTTCATTTAGTCCTGAGAGAAATCTCTTCCTTTCTTTCTTCTGGCAAGAGCTCCTTGTAGGGTCCCATACCTTCAGAGCAGGGATGGTAAGAAGGAAGCTAAGAACCATGCACAGCCATTACCCTGTCTTGAAGAGTTTACAGTATTGAGGACATTAAAGCCTAAGATGAATGGCCTTTGCTTCGATCTCCTCAAAGGCTCTTTGACTGAAGGCGAACTAACCTTCTGGGGAGTTGCTCTTCAGTGGGCACGCACAGCCAGGGGATCTGAAGCCAATCTGAAGCTAGAGGATAGGTGGGTGATGAAACTGGGAGGGCTGAGTGCTCCGTGCACAGATGTGGGGACTGACATTCACCTTGGAGAGCAGATTTGGAGAAATCTGCCATTCATTCATCAATGGATCTCACTGATCCTTGCTCTTTCCTCAAGAGATTTAGCCAAATCTTTTCCAGAGGAATATTCTCCATTGAGAAGCCTTCTTCCACCAGGATTTCCCAGAGGAGAAAAGGACTCATAGTCCTTCAGTTTGGAATTAACCTACACAAATCACATGCTTACTTCAGTAGATGAGTTTCCTGACACATGACTATGTAAATACTAAGTAAAGGTCTTATGCTCTCTGTGATGAATTAATGATTTCCTAAGCAAGATTATTTCATTAATATAAATTAATACAAATTTTTCTTAAGTAAATTCGGCTGAGTACCTAAATCTCAGATATAAAAAGACAATCTTATAATGTATTGGATATTGTTGGATCCAGCTGGGAATGCTCAGTACTGATGAAAATCAGGCTAGAAGTTGCAGGCTTTGAAAGTTATTTAGGTATCTCATTATCTAATTATAAGTTCAGTATTTAGATAAGTTGAAGCATTAGGATCAAAGTAGTTAAATTTTAACATCCAAAGTTAATATTTTTAATATTAAATTCTTATATTCTAAGCAACAATAGACATAAAATACATATATTCATATAAACATGTAAAAATTATGTTGGATAGGAATTAAAGGTCTATTAGCATTAAGAATTTATGATTGGCCTGCTTCTTTCAATTATCTTCATTTCAAAAATAGAAAAAGTCATATTAAATATAGCCCTGAAGTTCAGAAAATGTACTAAAACCCCTCAGGATGCTTTTGAATTGGCTGTGCAGTCCCTGTGCAGAATCTGAGATTGTTGTTTCTTGGTTTCTTTTTTTAAAGAGAAGTTATTCATCAAAATGGTACACTGATAGCTTCTCCATCTATCCTAGAGATAGCAAGTAACTATTTTATTATTTATGGAAATATTAAAATACAGATGGAGACGCTCCCCCTATTTACAGAAAAAGATTAAAGCAATCACTTCAGAAGTTCCCAGTGTAAGGATTCCAATATTACACAACAAAACTCAGTTACTTTGTGCAGTTGTGTGCATGTGTATGTTTGTGTGTTTTATGGGGTGGGGGGGAGGCTTTAAACATCAGAGTTTAAGTTAAAAGTTGTTGATTTTATTATCTCCCAGAGGAACAAGAGCTCCTGCACCACTGCTGTGTGGCCTGGAAACCCGCTGCAGCATCAGGAGCTAAGGCTGTCACCTCCTGCAGGGATGAGTTTGAGCCTTTTTTTTTAGTTCTTCAAATAAAGCAGAGCCAGGAATGAAGCTGGCAAAAAGACACTGAAAGATGTTGAAAGTTAACCAGCAGAGTCAAATGAAGAGTAGCATTGCTTTTTACAGTGTGGATTTGAAACAGTAAAATCTGACATAGAGCCCACTGAAGTGAGCTGAGGTTCTGTCGTTGTCCTCCATGGCCTTTGCCACACCATCCTCAATATTTTGGCATTATGAGCAATTGTTGCTTTAATAGTTTTTGTATAATTTGCATATAGAAATTTATCCCTTGAGCAGTTTTCTTTTATGCTGTAGAATAAAAGTGGTTGTTGGCGTGGTCATAGGGTGAATGACAACTTGAGTGTATTATACTATAAATAAATAATAGCTGCAATCTTTAAGACAGAAAAATGACAATTATTGCTTAGCCCTGTGGGGTTAGCATTCATTATGTACAGCACTTCAGAACTACGAATTCTATGCCTAGTAAAGTAGGAAGAGTAAATTACTTCTCAGAAAATTGT
Organism: Burhinus bistriatus; assembly: GCA_013397275.1. Taxonomy (NCBI): domain Eukaryota; kingdom Metazoa; phylum Chordata; class Aves; order Charadriiformes; family Burhinidae; genus Burhinus; species Burhinus bistriatus. The sequence continues at coordinate 55,666 of VYXH01001286.1, forward strand.
TTTATTTCAATGTATATCACTTTCATTTAAAATACTTTCTTACAAGCTGTCTGCTCTTGGTAAGGGAAAACTCATGCAAGAGATAAATAGCTGGATAAATGTTATGCAAATGACAACAAAGAACTGTATTTCAACTGTGATTTTTTTATGAATAGATCTTTACTGATAGTAGAGGAATAGTTAGCTTTTGCAGAGGTAACATAAAATTTATCTTGGCGTTGCTCTCCATATCTTGAATTGCTGTGGGTGGGCTTGCCTTACAATATATGTGAGAGCATCCTGACAGAAGATAGTAATATCTACTGGATCACATGCTGATTTCAGAATACTAGTTTCTCTGCACTGCTGTAAATCTAATTAGCCAGAATATCTTGAACAAATCATTTCACCACTCTGTGTCCATTTCTCCTCCTGCTATTTTTTTGTTTTCTCTGCCTGGAGTAGAAGAGCTTTGCTATAGCATTTATTTATTTAACTAGTGTGGAAAGTGCCTGCAATAAACACTCAGCACTCAGCTCAGGTAGTGTCTTTGGGCATAAAACAGAAAATTAAGATTCTGACTGCAAATAACTGTATTTTACCAGGTTCATAAGTGCTTGGTGAAACTACACCCTTTTTTTCTGACTGCTTCATCCACTTATAGCAGAATAGATGAGTGAGGAAACCCAGTGATTTTAAAGAAAAACTTTGTTCTTATTTTCCTCAAATTAGTTAATTTTCAGTGACACTAAAGCAGGGTTATATGCTCAAAGTCTCTGAAGGAAGGTGAATTTAAAATGTAAGTACAAACAACCAGTATATTTACTCAGTCAAGCATGCACAACCTGTTCTGTTGTTCTGGGCTTGAAAAAGATGTAAATGGGGAGATTGGAAAGGAAGAAGGATCCAGTTAAGATGAGAGTTGCCCAGTTGAAAGAAGAGTATTTGTAATAAGATCAACAAGGTAGATGTCCAATTCTATACATGTTCATTTTTAATCACTCAACATATATTGTTTGTATATCCGGTATTATTTGTATATCCAGTCATCTATAAAGCTGTCATTTCTCTAGGAATCCCGAGATATCCACTATGCTATAAAAAATCCCATCAGTCACATTAGCAGGGTGGCCTGGAAAAATCTGGAGGCAATGGTACCGCATTTCAGGATTTGCATTGGAAGTATCTGAATGTTATTAGCAATATTTTAACATGAGACAAAACTTTTAAAAAAAATCATATAAAAACCATATATTTATAATACTGACAATCGTAGTTTTATCCCCAAAATTCCAAAATTGCAAAGACACTAGAGAATTTTACTGCCACAAGAATAGGAAAAAACATCCAAGATTCTTTATCCAAACCACTCTTTCTACCCACATTGCACAGCTGTATTTCAGCAGAGGAATGGCCGGGCCTTTATGTATTAGAAAAGGATTTTTTTGAGAAAGAATACAGGACTACGATCAATTTTGTGTGCTCATATCTAACATGCGTATTGGGTTTTTTTCAATCTCATTACTATTGCATTTTATAATTGAAGTATCCTGAGTACTTTTGCTCAGTAGGGAGCAACCACCATTAAGACAGAGATGCAAGCCTTCATTTGGTCCTACTGGTGGAAACACTAAAGTAGGATTTGACCGTGATTGGCACCAGTTTTCTTGTCTTAGAATTTGGTTGTCTAGCTATTTCTTGGTATTCAACTGCAATGTTTAATGGATAGAATAAAATTTTGTGTCAATACAAAGATATCCTTATCCTGGAACACTCTTGGAAATTCAGGGATGAAGGCTATTTTCCACATATATTTTGCCTTGCAAAGTAAGCAGTAACTATCTTTGTGTCATTGCAAATGTATCATCCTAAACCTTTGTGGAACACTGCTAGTTAATATAGAGAGGAAAGGCTATCTTTGAGTCAGCATTGCATTACCTCCCTCTCTTGCCTTTGGAAAAGCCAGAAGGCAGCTGCTGCTTAATTTGAGCTCTCTTGGGAAACCATGATGTAGTCCATGTAAGGTACATTGTGACTGTGCCTTGTTTTTCCAAATTTGATTGTTCAGTCCTTCAGTGTTCTTTGTAAAGCTCATTGCAAAGGAGAAACCTTTTTCTTGTCTTCTTTTGTTGCCTTATTTCTACTGTAAGAGTCCTTAGAATAGTAATCAAAGTTCTATTCTACATTGAAAACATAGGGGTTTAACCACGCCACTGCTGGGAAGTAGATCATTGACTCAAAAAATCAATCTGACAAACCTGAGATACATGGCAATTTCCACTGCTTAAGGCAGTAATCAGCAAATGCTGAGGAGAAGCATGTATCTCAGATTCAACTGAACAAGCAGGGGAAAGGAATGGAAATGGCTTTGTAGTTTAGCAAAGTCCTCTCTTGGATGGCTATAGGCGTTGGGGTACCCTAAGTAAGTTGCAGAGTTGGACTCCCTCTATCGCTCCCTAACTCTTACCTCATGTATTATTTTTTGCACAATGGTCCATGCACTCTGGACATGTGCGACAAATCAACTTCAGTTTCCTGAAGTACATTATTTGAAGAAAACTAGGTATCTAGGAACATGGATAGGTAAATTAGGGAAATCGTTCTGTTAGCATTAACCACCGAAATTCCGGCTCAGGTTTAATGTGAGCACATAAGCACCTTTTTGACCCAGAGAAGCTAGAGTAAGGGCACCCAGTCTCAGTGTCTTCACTCATGATAAAGCTTACCAAATCTACTTGCCCAGATAGGAAGTTCCTAGCTGATAGCTGTAGGAAGTGAGAAATGATAGTATGAATCATCATAGCTATAGATTCCCCTTATGCAACAGTATTTCCTAAAGCCATTATTGCCCAAAGGTGTTTGTACACAACTTTACATAAAGTAACACAGCAATCAAGACATTCACAGTGCATAAAGCTGACTATTCACAAAGTCTGTGCAGAATGGAGGCCAGACTCAATTGCTGTGCTGAAGGTGCATCAGTATCTGTGGCTGGTATAAAACAAAACTAGTAAAAAAACTTGAAAATATTTTTAAAAAAATTTGTGTACCATATGGTTTGTGGCTTTTTTTTTTTTTTTTGAGGCATCCTTTTTTTTTTCCCCTCATCTTTGTCTCTGATGGAAATCATTTGCATGGTGTTTATGCAAAAACGTGAAACATTATCAAGGTACCTTCCAAGAGCACCAGTGTTAGAAACTATTTGTTTTGCAGCTTTTACAAGACGTCAGCAAATATTGGACAACTTTTGGCTCATGGTTCATGTAGTTCTAGTCTTCCCTACAGGTTATGCCACTGAGGGTAGAAAATCTTTAATGCTAGTTTTGATAACAATTTTAATCACAAGATTTACAATAGCAAAAATAAGTTACAGATCCACATAATCTTTTCAGTATTTTTTTTACTTCAAAAAAGCAAAAATTCTTGTTTAAAGGTCTGTTGTAGAAGAGCCATCTTCCATCTTCTTTCTTTGTTCCTCTGTATTTCAAATGTGCTGATGTATTTCACACCTTTTCATTAAAAAGAAACTTGTCCTGTATCCTTACAGAAACGTCGAATGATTCTCAAACAGGGATACTAGAAATTCAATCTATTGTTTTTAATACTGCATTTTAGACATGGGCATTATTATCCTGTGAATATGTCCTGATTTGAGTGACATGACTAATTTCTCATGTAATGCTTGGGAAAACTGCACTTTTAGAAGACTCTAGTGTCTGAATTTGTGAAAATATTTACTTTATAGACAGCTGTGGTATGCGGGTTTCAAGGTCTCAGTGTTTTCAAGCTTGCCAGGTGCACGGATGAGGAGGAGCAAGACCCGGGCAGTTGACCCAAGCTGGCCAACAGGATTATTTCATACTGTGAATGTCACATTGAATATAAATCAGAAAGTTTGCTGAGGAGTTCTCTCTCTCCCTTGATGGCTGCCATCCTAAGAACTTCTTGCCCCAGTGCCGGACCCCTGAGGCCTTCCCTTCCTCCTGAAGCTGTAGTGCTCGAAGTGTCCAACATTTGCTGTCCACTGTTGGGAGTGCACAGCTTCCCACTGATAGAATTGGCTCAGTATAATCCTTGTATATTTTGTATTGGTATTGGGATCAATATAGGTTCTTTAGTATTATTAATGTTAATTATCTAAGTCTTATCCTATTAAATCTGTTTATATTTCAACCCTCGGGTTTCCCTGTTTTTTTCCTGATTCCCCTTCCCGGGTGGGGAAGGGTCATTGGGTGATAGAATAATTGTCTAAATGAAAATAAATAGTTGTGTGTTTCTCAAACCATAACAGAATAAAATAAATGAAATCCCATATTCTGCAGATCAGTTCTTAATTCTATTTTTAAAATCAAATAATTTTGTGTGCGGTCACACTCTCCTTAGACAAATACTGACTATTGACTGAGACACAGTATATCACTACTTATGAGAAAACATAACAGTAACTGTACACTAGGAACATTGCTAAATAAGAATAATGTTTCAAAGTATTTTTAAAGAACCGTGATTTTTTTTATCTATATAATCCATATAAGTGAAGAGATATTATGAAACTGATAAATTCATGCAGTCTTTCCAGGGATAAAAAGGAACTATGTAGATGGTGATACATCTTCTGATAATGCTGGCAAACTCATTAGTGTACTGTGATATCCATTATATAGAACATCATAAAGATGAAAGCTATTAAATGAGAAAATGGTTTGGAGTTCTGTCTCAGTAAAGGAAGTATGATTTATTACTCAAATTGATATAAGTGAAATGAAGGCTAAGATGTACTTATGATGCATAGCAGGGAAGTTCTAAGCCTTGCTTAAGTACAAGCCAGCACTCTGCCAGGTGCTTCAATGATAGAGTGACTGTACCATCCAAAAGGTAGTTTCAGCCTTAGCACGTTTACTGACTGACAGACTTCTATTGAACAGGATAAAAATGCAGAGAATGGAGGAAGGAAAGTGCTGGTAAATGGGACTGCACAAATGACATCAACAACTGCCTGACATCTGGGGGTCCTGGTAGACAGTAAATTATCCATGAGCCAGCAATGTGCCCTTGTCGCCAGGAAGGCCAGTGGAATCCTGGGCTGCGTAGGGAAGAGTATGGCCAGTAGGTCGAGGGAGGTCATTCTCCCCCTCTACTCGGCACTGGTGAGGCCACAACTGAAATACTGTGTCCAGTTCTGGGCTCCCCAGCTCAAGCGGGACAGAGATCTTCTGGAGAGAGTCCAGCGTAGGGCAACAAAGATGATTGGGGGATTGGAGCACCTCCCTTATGAGGAAAGGCTGAGAGAGCTGGGACTCTTTAGACTGGAGAAGAGAAGGCTGAAGGGAGACCTTGTTCTTGCTTCTAAGTATCTAAAGGGTGGGTGGAAGGAGGATGGAGGCAGACTCTTTTCAGTGGTTCCCAGTGACAGGACGAGGGGCAACGGGCACAAGTTGGAACATAGGAAGTTCCATTCAAACATAAGGAAAAACTTCTTTATGGTGAGGGTGACCGAGCACTGGAACAGGCTGCCCAGGGAGGTTGTGGAGTCCCCTTCTCTGGAGATTGTCAAGACCCGCCTGGATGCAGTCCTGAGTAATGTGCTCTAGGCATTCCTGCGTCAGCAGGGGAGTTGGACTGGATGATCTCTGGAGGTCCCTTCCAACTCTAAAAATTCCGTGATTCCGTGATTCCATGACAGTGTGATATGCAAAGGTTCACCTTTAAAAAGCCTTAAAAATTGTCAGTGCAGTACAAGAGCTGTAAAATCAGAAACTTATAAAATTAGTTTAGCCTGACAGTATTTCCTCTAATCAGGAAACAGTGCTTTCATCCTTATTTCTTTCCATATTATCCTACTATCTGGACTCTGGCTTGATGTATAGTGATTAAGTATCACCAGCTTGTCACTGTCTTTCTTTTATTTTGCTTTTGCCATCAGTATCAGTCATCTTTTCTGCTGACTGCCCTTCCTACTGCTCCCTGAGTGACAAGTAGAAAACATCTGGTACTCTGATTCTCACCTTGTGCTGTGATGTACTGTGTGCCTCTTTTCTGTCATTTCAGATACTTGGAAAATGGGCCTTTAGTTTCCTGAGTATTTTCCAAATGCTCACCACCTCAAGAAATGCAGCTGTAATCTACAGTGGCTATGCAATACTTGTTACTCGGTGTGATGTTGCCTTTTCTCAGTATCAGATCTGGAGTTTTAGTGGAATGTAGACCCTTGTTCTTTAACCAGTCACTTTCTGTCTCGCACACCTTATTGTAGTCCACATATATTGCAGCTGAGCTGTCAAACCTCACCAGTAGTTGCATACTCTGTGTTTAGGTTTCAGCTGACCTTCTGTCCCCAGGTATATAGACTTTACCCAGCTTATGATGCTAGCTTTAAAATCTTCTGGGATTGTTGTTCAATGCTAATTTAAACAAAATTCAGTCTTGCACAAACCCATTTCTTCCCATCATACATTAATAGGAAAATGATCACTTGTGTCACTTTCTTCTTGTGATCTGATAGATCCTGAAGTGCAATTTTTATTTTTTTTTTCCCCAGCCCACACTATTTCACTTCTGAATACTGTTGAATTGTCTGGAGATTTTGATGCAAAGGCTTTTATACATGTAGGTAAGCATCTGTGTGCTTCTTGGGAGGCTGTGTCTTGCTTGCTGTATGTGGTACCCTTTCTGACTGTTCAGTTGTCTTATTCTCACCTTGCAGTGCCGTGAGCCATAGCAGAAGTGTACAGTCATCAGCAGCACTTTTTAAAAAGTGTCATTAGAGGTTTTCTAATGGCTCATTATCAAAGTGCTTATCTGTCCCTTTTAATTGTGGAATCACTCCCTTCCAAAAAATCCACAGCCAGAAGCTCCTTTAACAGCTGAGTGTTTTCTCCTCTTTAGCTGTCAAGGGTCTGAGCAGCATGGGCTTCTAGCTGTGCTTCAGTACTCTACTGAAGCATTCTCACATTCTTATTAAAGCAGCTTTTTTGTAGTACAGCTTTGGTTAACAGTCCTCTTCACTCTGTCAAATGCCTTCTTGTGGGTTTTTGATCATTTTCCACACTGTTTCAGTGTGCACACATTCTATCAAAGACTCGCAGACCTCAACAGGGTACGAGCAAAGCTGAAGAGAGAATGCACTGTTCTTAGAAACCCTTGGGCAGCCTATATATTCTTTGGCGTGACCATGCTCTTAGAGGGCACAATATTCACAAATTTGTTGCTAAATATGACAGAACTTCAACCATGCACATGCAGATGATATATGCATGTGCATACAGACTGATTTGATTTCACGTCCTTCTGTCCTTTTCATCCAGGTTCCATACCGGTAAATGCAGCTTTTGAGGCCAGTCTCTGCTATGCTCAAACTCTTCAAGATTTGCTGCTCTTCTGTGATACTTCTATTCTATTGTCACAGCCCAACTTGCTATAAATGTTATTTGAATACAGAAAATTGAAATAAGAGCAATTTGCAAAGAAAGTTTTCTGGTCTTTGAGTAGATAGGAAAATGGAAAAAAAGAGTGAACCAAATTTAGGGGATTTTGATCTACACAATTATCTTTACTTCCACACAAGAATTTTCTCTACGCTGAGGAAAGACAGAGACTGCTGCTCTAAGGAGACTTTTTCTTCCGTTAAGATACTTATATAAGAGATTATGTAAGAGATTAGTTTCACATCTATCTTAATTATTTCTTTGTATTTGATGCTTTTCTTTTGCAGCAATGATTCTGAGTTTTTGTAACTGCGAACTTGTCCATTTTCCTAGAATAAATATTTTGCTTGTTTGCTTCATTTTCTTTAGCATGTAATGTGAGCACAACTGAATGTGGTAGATCATTTATGGAAGCAATAGATCTAAGTGAAGCAGTGGCTAGGGAGTATGACACAAAAGGTCTATAGAGCAAACCAGGTGCTGCTGAGGATTCACCATCTCTACGTTTCATCTTTTTTTTCTTTCTTCTAGCTCCAGTCCAGCACCATTGGATAAATGCCCACTAACAGGTGGATTGCGTTAGGGTACCTCCTGGACTTTGTTGTGTTGGATTTTTTCATCCAGAAGGATGAAAGAATGATATATCCAACAGTTTGTGCGGCCTGAGACTTCTCCATACAACGGTTTAAAGCACAGTAGGTATTATCAACGGATTCATTTCAAAAGCACACTTCAAATCCTAACTGAAACAGTAACGTAGATGCATCCACTTTGAAAAAAAAAACCAAAAAACAAAAAACCAAACAAACAAAAAACCAACCACAACCAAAAAACTGGAATGACCATGTTCCACTATCAGATTGAAAAGCCAGATTGGAGTTCGCTATCCATGAAGCTGCCGTTGTCAGTATGGGGTCTTATCAAAAGCCACATAAAAGGGAATCAGTCCCCAAGGTGTATGTTAGGCAACACCGCTTTAGGAGAGGGCAGACAGTGGCAAAGCAACCTAGCAGCCTTATTATTGGTTAATAACTTTCAAAGTGCTTGTTGAAACATGCATGTCTAGGTAAGAGAATAACAAAAAAGACATCCTACTTGGTATAGAATTAACAGGCCAAAAAAAGTTTCTTGTACTAATAGACCAAGTTAATATGGATAGAATAACTATTCTCTGAATCTTATTGTACCCAGATCCCACTATGTATTTTTACATGGTAATTTCTCTGTATTCTTGAACAGTCCTGCACCCGTCCTGTGATTCAAATCAAAGTACAAACATTTTCCTAACTATTTTGTAGTGTTTATACAAGTGTCGGTAAAAAGCAAAAGGAGTTATGTTGCGGGGGGGATTACAAAAACAGTCAGTTCATGTGAAACTGAGCTCTAAGATAGATAGGTTAGAACTGGGTTGGCATTGTAGGAGCTGAATCGCTAAATAAACTGCTAGAAGCTTTGCTTTTGAGTTTTGGTAGTTATGTTTTGCCCAAGAAATCTGAAAGTTCCTTTTGATCACAAAAGTAAAATATAACTCTGGAAACAAACAAAAAAATACTCTTAATAAATTAAAACTTTTTGGTTAAAGGATTGCCCCCTAAGAGTTAAGTCAGTCTAGATACAACCCATGTTTCTTTTTTGTTTGAAAAGGTTAAATCTCTATCTATGTATAATAACTTATACTCTGCAGTGCAAGCAAACAGGTTTTTTTCTCATCAGATTCCGCCTTTCCCCCCCCAAAAAAGTTATGTCATTTCAAATTTTTTTAAGTGCTCTGTTAATATTTGGAGGAAGAGCAGGATATAGCTCTTAGAATTTTATACTTTAAGCACAGAACCATTTGAGGTTTAATGCATATTTCTAGCATACAGTAAGGTAAGATAATATTCCTCTGGTTCTTAAATAATCCATGTACATTTCTTTTCAGACTGGAGCCCTTTATTAGCTGAATAGAACACCATCATGTCTTCAGGCAACTTGTATTATATATTCAATGACTGTAGTTTAAGCTAAAACATCAAGATTAAGCTCTTCAAAACAGCCGAAGGGTTTTAATCTCATTATATTCAGGCTGAAGAATTTCACTTGGATCTGGGTCCCTAACTCCCTGAGGTGTGTTTAAAATACTGTCCAAAATTCCCATTTTATGAAAATCAGTCTGAAAAAAAGGTTGCCTTAATGGCTCTAAGTTTATTGCCTACCATCTATTGTGGTTTCTAGGTCACATTAATTGTAACTTGAATTATCTGCTTTTCCTTTAATGTCAGCTAACTATTCAGTTGGCCTTTTTTGCCATCACTAGGAAACTTCATGCAAATCAGTCATCCAACAGGTTTACTTGAGATGGAGTGAAACTACAACTCCAACTTAGATACTTTTGCCTTTTGCTGACACTCATAAAAACACCAGAATGCAGTTAGGAGAATTTTCATATCTTGGTTTGAATTTAATAGAGAAGATATGTTTAGAATAAATTAATTTTTAAATGTTAAATGTGCAAATGTCCCTGGAAAGATTATCACGTCTAAAAATCAGATATTCTAATAAGTGAGTAAATGTAAAATAAAGTACCAGTCCTTAAGTTTTTGCTAATAGCACTGTGCAATCTCCTTAGAGTAGACAAGTTTTAAAAATATATTGTTATCAGCTAGCCATGAGATTATTATGCTCTGTATTCTGAAAAGGCTTCTAGGGTGACACATGCTTTGTGTTACTTCTCTGAAGGTAAATGGGGACTAGCTTCTGATGTAAGCAAAAGACAAGAACAAAACCAATCTGCAGCCCCTATACCTGTGGAGGGTGAACCTAGAGAGATAAACTGTTAAGCAGTGAACACGCACATCACATTTCTTTCATCTGAGCCACCAGTTAGTTCCCTTATGGTAATAGCATTTGCTAAGTCTCCTAGTTTTTCATTCCCTTAACATCTATAATTTTTATCAACATGTCATTGAAAAGACTCTTCTGTAAGCAGGAGCTGTTCCATGGTGGGCAATTCCTAAACTGTGTAGACAGATGAGTTTGAAGACCTTTTACTTTTATTAGAAGATAGATTCTGGGCCACAAAATGTAACATCAACAAAAATTTAAAATGCAAGGGAAAACAATTTAAGTAAATATTTGATGAAATCTTACCCATGTAAGAACATCTATGCAAAGGTAAATGTTGACACTATTGTGGGATGGAAGGCAGATATTAGCTATTAGATGTAGTTTAGGAATAATCAGTTAGGGCATATCTTGATGTAAGATAAAATTTAGGTCACCAGATGCACTGTCATTATGTCTGATTTTCTTCCATTGCTGCAATCAGTCTTGAATATGTTCATACGTAAGTAAGCATAGAAGCCTAAACTTTCAGATATACCAGGTAGTCCTTTTATGATCTGACAGAATAAAACATATTAAAAGTAAATGTAATTTGTCATCAAAGGCTCAGATTCCAAAGTACAGTGTACTAATATTGAAAATTTACGTAGCTTGTATTGCTACAGGTAATTATCAGAAAATTACACTTCATTTAGTCTGTGTACTGAAAAAAAGCTTTAGGAGACATTTCATTTCACACTATATCCTTTTAGCAGCAAGAGAACTGAGTACAGCTAACCTAACATCTCACAAATGATAATAGGTTTTCCAATTTGTATGAATAAAAAGTGTGATGAAGTTGTAATAAATGCAATTATGTCTCTGACTTACAAGCCATTTAATGTTTTCTGAGGTCTAATTCAAAGATTTATATTCCTTTCGCTTTCCTTTTTAAGTGAAGTAGTGCTGTTTATTCTAACTATAGAACATTGCTATTTATCCAGAATAAAAAAATAATCAAATAAAACTTGATCAGACACGCAAAATGAGATGCTCCACTTTGTTTTTTCTGAACTAGAGAAATTTGCTGGTAACATTGTTGACATGTCACTTAGGACTTGATTCTGGACAATATTTCTCCATATTTTCATATGGAGAAGGAACAATTGTGGTGTTATAAATGTAGGCACAGTTTTATGAGAATAGAGATAAGGCCACAGCTTTTATCCTCATGAAATGGTAATCTTCACACAATGAAATTTCTCTTTTAGTAATCCATCACACTGTTAACACTGAGAACAGTTAGAGTGCTCCACAGGGTTCAATAAGGAGTATTATGGTTCAACACAAGTGTCTTAAAGGCCAGTTACCCGTATGTCTCTCCATTTCTAGGAAGACATGCACTGTGCTGACATTCCAACCCATTATATCAATTGTTATGAGTCACCTTCTAGCTGACATCCATTGCTTTGTAGTTGCTGAAGTATTACATTTTTTGTTCAGCTTTGCACTTTTCATTGAGGCCGTGTGGTGTAGTGGCTTCCCTCCATTTTATGTCGTAGAAACACTAATGTGAACATGATTATCTTTAAGCACTTTTAGTATAACTTCATGAAACACATTTTTCATGTACTGCAGTCTTAAAACTACCTCACAATTTTTTCTCAGTAGTATAATGATAAATCTAATTCTGCTGCCCAAAAAATATGCAGATGAAAGAGAACCCTTCTGTTCACTGCTTTTTTGAGTAGTGCTGTTCATCCTCATGAATAGATGTAATTTCTGTTGTGAATCTTTTCCAGTCACCTGCTACACTTCTGAAGGCTTTAATCTGTTCCATAATTCTTAGCATTTGCACTTCTTGAACTTATGCCTTTTTCTTCTTTCTTTCTATTTCTAAGTCCCTTTTTACTTAAGTAACTTCATTAGCAGTCACTGGGGATTGGTACAGATGCAAGTCAGAACTACATATCAGCGCTCTCCCCTTCTTTGAATCTAGACATCCCTCCACAGGAAGCAGGACAAGCAGGGGAACATGCAGGTAAAATAATCTCTGCTGTGTGCGCCTGGGATGCAGGGTCTTGAGGTACGTCACAGAGTGCACCACTGCAGTGTAAGCTCAGCAACTGAGAAGTTGAATGTGGAGCTTCTGAGGACAGTAAGTGTTCAATGTCATTGTTATTGAAAGAAATGTCTTATGTGGTATAAGAAAGAGAACAGGATGGCTAAAGTCAGGTTATGCAGCACTTTCCTGCAAAGTCTGGATCTCGTGGTGCCTAGAGGAAACAACATCCCTTCCACCTTGCCCAGGGAAATTAGACTGAAGCATGAGTCATGTCCTCTATGAACATCTCTACGGATATCTTTTCCTCCTATGTAATGGTTGCATTGAATTGTCAAATGCTTATGGTTATGGAATACAATAAGGGTGGGCATCTTCTTGGTGAAGTTTTCAGCTTTGCACGAAATAATTAAATATTCATTTAATCAGAAAGAGAATAAGAATGACTTTATTGCCTACTGGTTAGGGAGGAATAATAAGAATTGCACTCTAGTCCTTTGCTTCAATAATACCTTAATATGAAATTCTTTAATATGAAACACATAAGCATTCATTGGAAAAGGAACTGTAACTCAGGTCTTTCTGTTACAAGGCTAGAGTAATTCTCATTACATCAGTCCATTTCCGATCCAATAAATATTTAATTATATATGCATACTGAAAATTTCAACAAGGCAGAATTAGAAAGCCCATTCCCCATCTTCAAAATACTCTATAGTTTTTTGGTGAGCACATATACGTTAGAGATTGAGATAAATCATGCAGAAAAAATATTTGAGCTAGTTTCCCTACCTCCTGGGCACTGAACTCCTAGATTAAACTATGGCTCAATAGATCTTGCTCAGGTTTTTTTCATTCTGATCCTGTAGTTACTTCAGTGTATATGCAAAGCAAAGTAAGATGAAGTTCATCTAACTACAAGAACTAATTAATAGTTGTCAGTGAGGTATGAAGTATGTAGCCACTCCAGATTTATGCAGTTTCTTTGTTAGTAGAAACATAGGGAACTGCACTTCACAAATGAGAATGAAAGAGATATTAAACTCGAAAGCCCATCAGGCTACCTTCAAACAACAGAATAAAGAATATAAACATGTATTCTTCCTTTATCTTCCTTGCTCTTCCTCTCTTTCACCTTCTCTGCCCACCCACTCCCACACGCTTGTTTCAAAGATCTTCTCTGCTAGGTTTCCAAAGATGCAGGTTTTGACATTAATGGATTCACATAAAGGAATGAGGTCTGTGTTTAGGTAGTGGTGAAATGTTTATCGACATTGACTTCTAAATTTCAGTTATTTATAAGATACACAATTGAAAGGAAAGGATGCATATTCCTCCATGATATGAAGTGATTTTCAGTGAGTTTCTTTTGTAACAACTACATAGCTATGCTTTTACTTGAAGTTAGACAAGAAATTAGGTAGTTGGCTGAGTCAGGACCATAAATCTTAAAATAAATTTAGTATTATCGTCATTGGTGAAGCAGTTGATTGTTACCCAATGAGCACTAACTGTATTTTTTATGCTGATGGTGATGCACTTTATGCAGATAATTAAAGAAGCGCTTCAATTTTCATTATACGCTTAAGTATCTTCTCTTCTCAATCCAGATTAGATTTAATAGAGCTATTTGCATGCATATTTGATTGATTTGGAGGTTTGGCATGCAAACAAATTGACATTGTTAAAGTTATTGACTGACTTACCCTGTATTTCCTTATTTTATTGACCTATTGAAATATTGTTGGCATTATAACAAGCTTTTTAGCTAAGTGCTAAACTTGAATCAATAAGTTTATTACTGTACTATTCACAGAATGACTAAACAATACAGATCTTAAGGGACTTTCACTGAATTGATAGTATAAGTTTTTCAATGACAAATCACTGTTTGAATGTTAAAGTAAACAACATAATCTTATCTGAATAGATGTGTAAGACCAAACCAAAATAAAAAAGGCAGTTTGTGTTTGAATTTAATGCACAGAATCCTTTTTATATCAACAATTTACAATTCTCTCAGAAACAATTATACAAAGTTTGCATGAGAGTGGTTTAAACAACTGTTCATCCATGTGGCAAGTTCATGGTGCAAAAAGTAATAGGGACATCTGTACATCTCAGCTGTACAAAAAGGTTTTAGCACTGGATTTATTCTGATGTATGCTAGTGGACGATTTGGGCTCTTGGTTTTTAAGACATTTCTATTTCTGTTTTAATACAGTAAAATAGTGATGACAAAAAGAAAGGCTTGGACGAATCCTGGGTTGTAGAATTTGTAAATTTATCAAAGGAATTTACATGTTAAGTACTCACTAGTCTCTCTGACTGACCTGAGAAACATTGTTTTTAAGGATCTTGTACTTGTTGGTATTTTGGGAAGATCATTGCTGATAAGAAAAAATGGAAGTTACTGAGTGGCATCAAGGTGACAAAAGTGAGATGGTTCAAACCAAAAAAACTGAAATAAGGTAATAACGTGCATAAGGTAATAGAGACATATATCTTACTGAGGCAATTTTTTACACTTTCCAAACTGATCTGTACAATACCCTGAAAGTGATCTGTCCATTTGTCATTCTGTAAAAGCTATATTTATTTCAAGAACAGAAAGTTGTAAACTGTGGGGAGATGTTTCTTTGAACTATTTTACCTAATTATCTTCCTAGTGAAATTAACTGAACAAATACTGTAAGATGTAGATGTGAATTCTCTGTGGAATATCTCCATGTTATATCTCCTCAGCAGTGTTAAATCAGATTAACGTCAAAATTTCAATGACAAATGGCAAACATTTTTTGTTTCATTTCCCAAAATGCTTTAAAGATCAGACTTTGAAAAAACGTGAAGTTTTTGTAATTGGGTTCAATGCATGCAGAATTTCATGTATAAATCTGGAAAATAATTCTGAGTACTTTAAAAACAACGAAGCAAAAAAGTAGCAGATAAGAAAGCATAGAACAGAACATAGAATAATTTGGGTTGGAAGGGACCTTTAAAAGTCATCAAGTCCAACCCGCCTGCAAAGAGCAGGGACATTTTCCAGTAGATCAGGTTGCTCAGAGCCCCATCCAACCTGACCTTGAATGTTTCCAGGGATGGGCCATATACCACCTCTCTGGGCAACCTGTTCCAGTGCTTCACCACTCTCATTGTTAAAAATGTCTTACTTCTATCTAGTCTAAATCTACCTTCTGTTAGGTTAACACCATTACCCCTTGTCCTGTCACAACAGGCCCTGTTAAAAAGTTTGTCCCCATCTTTCTTACAAGCTCCCCTTTAACTGAAAGGCTGCAATAAGGTCTCCCTGGAGCATTCTCCAGGCTAAACAACCCCAACTCTCTCAGCCTGTCTTCATGGGAGAGGTGTTCCATCCCTCTGATCATTNATATGGACCCCTGAGGAACGCCACTTTTCACCAATATCCATCTGGATATTAAACCATTGACCACTACACTCTGGATGCAACCATCCAACCAATTGCTTGTCCACCAAAGAGTTCACCCATCAAATCCATATCTCTCCAATTTGGAGAGAAGGATTTTGTGGGGGACCGTGTCAAAGGCCTTACAGAAATCCAGATAGACGACATCCGTAGCTCTTTCCTTGTGCAGTGCTGTAGTCATTCAATCATAGAAAGCCACTATGTTGGTCAGGCAGGACTTGCCCTTGGTGAAGCCGTGCTGGCTGTCTCAAATCACCTCCTTGTCCTCCACATGTCTTAGCATAGCTTCTAGGAGGATCTGTTCCATGATCTTCCCAGGCACAGAGGTGAGGCTGATAGGTCAGTAGTTCCCAGGGTCCTCCTTTCTATCCTTTTTAAAAATGGATACAATGTTTCCCTTTTTCCAGTCACCAGGATCTTCACCTGACTGCCATGACTTTTTGAATGTCATGGAAAGTGGCTTGGCAACTACATCAGCCAATTCCCTCAGGATTCTGGGATGCATCTCATGAGGTCTCATAGTCTTATGTATGTTCCGGTTCCTCAGGTGGTCCCGAACCTGATCTTCTCTTACAGTGGGAGGGACTTTGTTCATCCACTCCCTGTCTTGCGATCCATCCACTCAAGAGGTGTGGGAAGAGAAATTGCCAGTTACGAAGGGCAAAAAAGTTGTTGAGCACCTCAGCCTTCTCCTTGTCTCTTGTTACCAGTATGCCAGTCTTGCTCATCAAGGGGGGTACGCTTTCTTTGACCTTCCTTTTCTGGCTGACAAACTTGTAGAAGCCCTTCTTATTATTTGCACCCCTTACCAAGTTCAACTCCAGCTGCGCTTTGGCCTTCCTAGTCCCATCCCTACACAGCTGGGCAGCATCCCTATACTCTTCCCAGGATACCTGTCCCTGCTTCCACTGCCTGTGTATTTCCTTCTTGCTCTTCAGTTTGACCAGCAGCTCTTGACTCATCCCTGCTGGTCTCTTACCTTCCTTTCCTGATTTCTTATACCTGGGCATTAAGAGCTCTTGCGTTCTTTGGAAAGTGCCCTTAAAGATCTGCCAGCTGTGTTGTGCTCCCTTGTCCCTGAGGGCAGTTTCCCAGGGAGTCCTACTGACTAACTCCTTTAAGAGCTGGAATTTCACTTTCTTAAAATTCAGAGTCCTGACTCCTGAAGAGTCACATGTCCCATATCCCTCAGGACTGTGAACTCCACCAGTGCATGATCACTGCAGCCCAGGCTGCCTCCAATCTTAACATCACCAATTAGCTCACTTGCACTTGTGACCGGTGGGTCCAGTATCACATCCACTCTGGTAAGGCTGTCTATTACCTGGCTTAAGAAGTTATCCTCAGTACACTCCAGGAGTCTCCTGGATTACCTCCAGCTCACTGTGCTACTTTTCCAGCAGATGTCGGGGTGGTTGAAGTCCCCCAGCAGGACGAGTGCCTGCAAGCACGATGCCTCCTGTAGCTGGAGTAAGAGGGATTTGTCAATAGGCTCCCCTTGATTGGGCAGCTTTGTAGTAGACACCAACCACAAGGTTCCCTTTGTTGCCTTAGTCTCTAATTCTTACCCACAGGCTTTCAACCTGCTTGTGGCCATTCTTCAGAGACACCTCTTCACATTCTATCCATTTCTTGATATAGAGGGCAAGTCCTCCACCCCTCCTTCCTCTCCTGTCCCTTCTGAACAGCCTGTAGCCATCAATAGCCACACTGTAGTCATGGGATTCGTCCCACCAAGTTTCAGTAATGGCAACTAGGTCGTAGCTTTACAGCAGCATGGTGGCTCCCAGCTCTTGTTTGTTGCCCGTGCTGTGCGCATTGGTGTAGACATACTCCAGCTGGACTGTCGGCTGTGTCACCTTCTCAGAGGAACACACATTAATTCCTTTGAGGTATTTCACTGGTGTTTCCCTGTTGGTTCCTATTACCTCAGGAGCCCCTGGCTCATCTCTATAAGACATCAAGTGTGCTGCAGTGTAGCCAGCGCATCTCAGAACAACAGGCTGAGAGCCCTTGCTAGCACCCTGTCCCTCTATCCTTGCCGTGTCATCCCACAGCTTGTTACGGGCAAGCCTGATATTATCCCCCTCCCCCTTCAAGCCTAGTTTAAAGCTCTGNCCTTCAAGTCTAGTTTAAAGCTCTGTCAAAGAGCCCCACCAGCTCATGAGCAAAGACCCTCTTCCCCATTTCAGAAAGGTGAATCCCATCCAACGCCAGCATGCCCGGTGCTGTGTAGGTCATCCCATTGTTGAAAAACCCAAAATTGTGTTGATGACACCAGCCATGGAGCCATGTAATAATAGACTGGGTCCGTCTGTTTCTTCCAATGTTGTGTCCTGCAACTGGAAGGAGAAAGAAAAAAACACCCTGTGCTCCAGATTCCCTTACCAACCATCCCAAGGCCCTGAAGTCTCTTTTGATCACCCTTTGATCACCATTGTGGCTTCATTGCCATCCACATGGAAGAGCAGTAATGGGTAGTAGTCCAATGGCCGTACCAGGCTAGGAAGTTTCCTAGTGATGTCCTTAACCTGGGCCTCAGGGAGACAGCAGACTTCCCTAAAAGGAGGGTCTGTCTGGCATATTGGACCCTCTATTCCCTTCAGAAGGGAGTTGCCTACCACTATTAACTCATCTTTTCTTCCTTGTGGAGGTCATCATGATACGGGGGTAAGCCTTTCTGACCTTGGCAACACCTGTAGTGTAGATGGACCACCATCCACATCATCTGTTGATGGGCCTTCCACATTCAGATACTCATACCTGGTGTACAGAGGCACCTGGGAAGGCAAGGTGGGCAAGGAGGGGGTTCACGTGTTGCCCCAGGCGTGGACTTGCCTCCATTTACTCCTCTCTTTTAAGCTACTGCCTTCAGCATATGGGGGGCGGATATAGGACCCCCTTGATCTTGTTTTTTTTCTGGTGGCTGTTCCCATTTCTGTGTCAGGGAGGGCAGAGCATGGTTTCATAACTCTATCGCTTTCTCAGATTCCCTGATGCTCCTTAACCTTTCTACTTCCTCTCATAGCTCTGCCACCAGGCTGAGCAGATCATCCACCGGGTCACACCTCACACAGCTGTTCTCACTACTGCCATTTGTTACCATTGAAAGGCTCTGGCACATCCTGCAGCCTCAGACCTGGATGGCTGCATGTTTTTGTGGGAGCTCTGTGTGGGTTGCCACATCCACTCTGGTGAGTGCAAAGGACATGGCTTTCTTGCTGAGTAGATACCATAGCCAAGCTCCTACTGAGAAGGTGGTGACCACCAATTGAACTCAGCTCTTGAGCTGGAAGGGTGACTACACCCTTCCTGCACACCCTTCCACATGAACTGCTGCTCCAACTGCTGTGCCATGCCCTTGCTGGCATGACACAACATGTCTGCCCACTCCCTTGGCAGTGCTCCTGGTTGCTTGCACATTGCATGTTGCTTTTTATCTGTGATGGGGTGGTTGTGGTTGCTCTGGAAACGCCCAGGCACCATCAGTGCCTCCTGCAAGAGCTGCTGGCTCCTGGTAGGTCTCTCTGCTGCCCTGGCATTACCCTACCTCAGGCAACACTCCTGTGTGCCAAGATTTGCCGCTCTGCTGCAGATCGGGCTGAATCTGGAGCAGCTCCCCTCAGCCAGGAGTGCTTATGAATTCTAGAGAAAAAAAGATATAGACTGTACAGCAAAATGTAAAGCAAAGGGCTACCAAGATGATTAGGGGGCTGGAACATCTTTCTGATGAGGAAAGGCTGAGGGACTTGTGTCTTTTTAGTATGGAGAAGAGAAGACTGAGTGGGGATCTCATCAGTGCTTACAAATACTTAAATGGAGGGTGCCAGGAGGATGGCACCAGTCTTTTTTTCAGTGGTGCCCCAGGATAGGACAAGAGGGAATGGGCAGAAACTTGAACACAGGAAGTTCCATCTAAACCTGAGGAGGAACTTCTTTCCTTTGAGGGTGGCAGAGCACTGGAACAGGCTGCCCAGAGAGGTGGTGGAGTCTCCAACTCTGGAGA
>VYXH01001286.1:81725-101757 GCA_013397275.1 Burhinus bistriatus
AAAAAAAAGGTATATGCAATCAGGAAACACTTGTTCCGGAACAAAAAGAAGCATATAGGTGGGTAAATACTAAAGCATACTTCAATATTTTTCAAGTGCTGTTTGTCTGTAGTCAGAAAACATATAGAGGATTGTGTTTCTACCCCAGGACTGGTGATCTACTGATCAGTTGTCAGCTTTGTTATGCAGGACCTCTATTAACTGGATCACATATGCTGTGATTTTGACTTTGTATCACATTGAAGTAAAGAGATTGGGAAAAAATGTGGGTCACATTTGGCAGATGCTGTCTGCATTTTCATGAATTTTAATGGCACTGTTGTAAAACAAAATGGCAAGGACCCATTACACATTCACAAAAAAACAAGTGGAAACAGAATTTGAGAGACTTTTGGATAAAAGTGAATTACAGGCATCTTTCAAAGTCTTGAGGTCACACAGTCCCCTTTCTAATAGCATTTGTTATGTTTTTTGAAGTATTTATCATGAATTTGATTTTTTTAATTGATCTTTGATATATTGGAGGTCACCTACTCATCTGCTGTCTGATTTATTTTTATAGGTTGAAGGGATCATATCTGCAATACTGTCGCACGTTTGAATTGCTTGTGTAAGCATGTGAAAACTCTCAAGGTGCTAGATGACAGTTCCTGAATATTTATTTGTGTTAGCTTGTCCCTTTCCCTCTCCTCGCTTCAGCAGTTTTCATGTCTGTCGAAGGGGGCTGAGAAAATACATCTGCCTGGATTAAGCCACCAGTTACGAGAGTGTACTGTTTGTATGCATGTGCACAGGTGTTTACACACCTAGTTGGAATTAGTGCATACACTTACTGGGAAATTTTACTTTTACAATATAAAACCCTTTCCTTCATAGAAACAGTGAGTCACTCAGCTAAAGGATGGGCACATTGTTGTTGTCTTAAATTACGGACACTGAAATAAGCATTGTCGGGTACACACTGTGTAACAAGGGGCACTTGCAGAATGAAAGCTGGACAAAAGGAGGAGTGTGGAGTAGGCGGAAAAAAAGGATGAGGTATGAGACTTCTTATTGCCTTTGGTTCTTCCACATCAGGGCTATAGTCCCTCTGCTCCTCCCTTGCTCACCGTTAAGTGCTACAGGGATTAGTGAGGCATAGAAACCTGTCACAGATACTGGATACAATAACGTGGCCAGAGAGTCATAATTGCAGTAGTAGTCTTCAGTGGAAGTTGGCAACAGTAATGATATTTTCCCTAGGCTTGCTTTTCTCTGACTCATTGAGATTAGCATTGTTAACTAGCAGCAGCACAATTTCAAAGTGGATCAAAGGGAAAATTCTAGTGCTCTAGAAATATGGTCTGGTGGTTATAACATACTTCTGAAAGTGCAGAGAGGAGAGTTTCAGTTCTCCGAGGAAGGTGTACCCATTTTCTAAAAGAGCAGGGGATGCTAGGGAGAAGACGAAGGAAAATATATTTGAAAGGGATTGTATATTTCATAAAAATATGAATATATAGACCTGTAACTAGTGGTGTTCTCCAGGGGTCAGTACTGGGTCCAGTCTTGTTCAACATATTCATCAGCGACCTGGATGAGGGGACAGAGTGTACCCTCAGCAAGTTTGCTGATAGTATAAAAGTGGGAGGAGTGCCTTACACACCAGAAGCCTGTGCTGCCATTCAGCGAGACCTGGACAGGCTAGAAAGTTGAGCGGAGAAGAACCTAGTGAAGTTCAACAAGGGCAAGTGTGGGGTCCTGCACCTAGGGAGGAATAACCCCATGCACCAGTACAGGTTAGGGGCTGACCTGCTGGAAAGCAGCTCTGTGGAGAAGGACCTGGGAGTTCTGGTGGATAACAAGTTGACCAGGAGCCAGTAATGTGGCCTTGTGGCCAAGAAGGCCAATGGTCTCCTGGGGTGCATTAAAAACAGTGTTGCCAGCAGGTTGAGGGAGGTCATCCTCCCGGTCTACTCTGCCCTGGTGAGGCCGCATCTGGAGTACTGTGTCCGGTTCTGGGCTCCCCAGTTCAAGAAGCACAGGGAACTACTGGAGAGAGTCCAGCGGAGGGCTATGAAGATGATCAAGGGAATGGAGCACCTCTCTTACGAGGAAAGGCTGAGAGACCTGGATCTGTTTAGCCTGGAGAAGAGAAGACAGAGAGGGGATCTCATCAATGCTTATAAATATCTGCAGGGCAAGTGTCAAGAGGGTGGGGCCAGACTCTTTTCAGCGGTGCTCAGTGACAAGACAACAAAGCAACAGGCCCAAACTGGAACACAGGAAATTCCATCTGAACCTGAGGAGGAACTTCTTTCCTTTGAGGATGGCAGAGCACTGGAACAGGCTGTGCAGAGAGGCTGTGGAGTCTCCTTCTCTGGAGATGTTCCAGAGCCACCTAGATGCATTCCTGTCTGACCTGCTCTAGGTGAAACTGCTTTGGCAGGGGGGTTGGACTAGATGATCTCCGCAGGTCCCTTCCAACCCCTACCATGCTGTGATTCTGTGATAAATGCTAGCAGCTAGTGGATATGGTATTTGGCTTTCTAGTGCTCTCAAGATTGACAAAATTCTCTTGCTATCAGAATCATACCTAAGAAACCTAAAAATATACCTCTGATTCAAAATGCTGTCAAGAATTAGGGGCCTTAGTCATTCATCCCTGACAAAGCAACTCTTGCTGACAGATTTTTTTGCCTGTGTAAAGATGAGAACATGTCACCTGAAATCCAGGCAAATTTGTGATTTTTTTAACCATATTCCTGAGTGTCAAGAGTTTCATTAATGTCTTGAAATCCTGTTCTACAGACAGAAAGTTAAACTTTTAGAAGAAACAAATCAACAGTATAGCTCTTCGCAAATTAGTTTTGCTGCATTATGCCTGATAAAGCATATTGCTCAGCAGTGTATCTTGAAAAGTATTACACGTTTGTCTTTAAGCTGTTTAAAAACATCGGCTTTCTTTCCTCTTCTTTTTCTGTCCTTTGCTGTACTTTTCCAAATATCTTTGCAGTTTTCTTTGCTGTCTCAGTGCACACCAATGCAACATCAATTTGATGTTATTATCAAAGTCTTGGAAATAAAAGCTGCAGCAAGCTGTTCACTGGAGATTTGATCTCTGACAAATAAGCTTGTGTCAGTGCATCTAAAAAAACCTGATTCCATACCTCTGTTTTCTTCCCAATAGGGTCTTGGCAGGGATGCAATTAAAAAAAAGAAAATCAATCTGTGCTTTGCTGTCTGATTTCTGAAGAATGGCACTGAGCTGCCAGGGCATGAAGATGTGGTATTGTAAATACAAAGAAGCCCTCGTGAATTCTACTTTTCTCACTGGTCTCTAAATGAGTCTGATTTATTAAAGCATTAGAATGAGAGGGAGGAAAGGCTGAGAGAAAGGGCAGTGGATTGTTTTAGCTGACTTCTGATATTTCAAAGTATGTTGTGTATGGTTTCAAAAGTACACCATAAAAAAAAAATACTTACACCCACCAGGGATCACTTATTTTCTGATTTCCAGAAGAGCTGAACATCCATCACTAGGTAGAAAGCCTTAGGAGTTGCAGAGTGTATGACAATCAAACCTTTTATGTATTTTTTTTTTCTCTTTCAAATGTGAGTTTTGGAACACAAGAGTCAAAAATGTTGGTCTGATATTGATTTTGAGGTTCATGCATTAGGCCAATTGTGAGATTCCCATACCTGTGAAGTACTTTAGTCCCAGTGAAGCAAACATTCTCATATCCACATCATGTAACTTCTACCTTTTCACTACTCCTACTGAGGTCACTGATACTACTTGCCTTGGGAAACTTACTCAAATGTTCAAGTTTCTGTAGGATGATGACTTCTGGTTGCATAAGCGTTAATTCTACACTCATCTACTTGTTTCAGTGAAGAAAACCAAAACCATCAACAAACTATACTAGCTATATAGCTGAATTTCTTAATTGCAATTTAAAAATGACCATTTCTCAGTTCCTTAAAAAACCCTAAAACCTCAAAAGACTATTTTTAACAGCACCAGCTAATGATCCATAACTCACTCTTGGGGCTGCTCCTGCTTCAACTCCCTGAGCATCTCCAGGTTCAGAATCAAGACTTTGCAGGCTGGGTCCATTGTTACAAGTTTAAAGCAAAGTAAGCATAGTTATTGCTTTTCAAGTGGATAATAATTTTGCGAAGTTTAGTGTTCTAAGAATCTGAAATAAAACATGCAATATTGTCCATGTTGTTTCTTTTCGATCCCATTTCATTTAACTGCCCCTTTTTTTAGTTTGCAGAATGTTTACACATTGCTGCTTAAGTGTTATTGAGTATGTTGGCACAGATACTTCAGAACGAAATAACTGTAAAGGACTGAAGTCCTCCCCGAGTGTTGCAGCTTGCCAAATGAGAAGTGCCATAGGTCTAAATAACTTTTGTGTCCCCCCAACCTTGAGCAAGCTCACGAGCCATTATAGTAAAGACAACTCTTCTGTAGCGTGCCCTGGGAACTGTATAATGGCCCAGAATTTACATGCTAGTGTCCTGTGCCCTACACCTCCCTTCTTACCGCGCCCCTGGAGCAGACTTTGGCAGCAGCCAGCCCAGCACCTATGTGCCAGCGCAGTCCTTGATACAGACATGCTTGTGCTGCATCAGTGGGTGCTAGTGGGGGTGGGAAGGGGATCTTAAGGTCCTATCAGTCTCCTCTCCCTTCCTCTCTCTTGTAAGAGGTGAGAGAGGACTGCTGGGGTAAAGGCATGGCTGGTCTCACCACTATTTCCTTCATGCCTTCACCTCCCATCTCACCTGGAGCAATGGTTTGAGATTCTCTTCCTCCTCCTCAAGCTCACCAGCTTGTCTAAGAGGGCTCATATGGTGTTTATCCTCTTTACACACTGCAGACACATGTTGGGTGGTTTTGTTTTGGTTTTTTTTTCCTCACATGTTTTTAGTGTCTCTTTGACTAAGCATTTCCAGAATTCAAATTCTTATGACAGAAAGTGTTTACCAGGCAGGTAGAATGATCAAAATCTTCCTAAATTCAGCAAAGGTTAAGTTCAGATTTATTTATTTTTATTTTTATGGGTTGGATATAGTGCAACAGCTGGACTAAATTAAAGAGACAATCAAACAACTAGATAATGTTAGGACAAAGATGCATGATGTGTCATCTTTTTTCCACTGAAACCACAGTGTCCCTGAAGTTTGTAAACTTGCCAGACATTGCCACTAACATCTGAATGCTTACTGAAGGTGACATCTGGATATTTGCTGGTAACTTTCCAAATGACATATTCAAATCTGAAATGTCTTCAGTGTATTTAGGATTGTTTCTTTTTTTTTTAAGCATCATACTTTTTAATATATGCATATATAAATATAAACATATATACACGGTTTGTGCACATGTAAGTATACATACATACAAATATATGTTTATGTGTTTTGTATATCCAAACATATGTAAGCACTTATTTAAGAGAGAGGGATAATTCTATGTGTTTAGTTTTACTAAGATTTATGCATTACTGATCAAAACATGAGACAATGTTCTAGCTGTACTCACATGTGCATTCTGACTCCTGGTCTACAGCAGCAGTTTATTCCCTGCATTGAAAGTGATAAAGGCAGTCATGTGCTCACAATGATTAAAATCAGCAATAAAATGACCAGGTCAATAACACCAAATTATATCAACTTTTTGTGCTTCAATATCAAAGTTCATTCAAATGCTGCAATTCGTTCTGAAATAGTATAACAGAACCTTCAGATAGTTTAAAAAGTGAGATCATGTGATTATACATACCTTTAGTCACATACCAAGCAAAACTCTATGTACTATAGAAAACAATCTTAGATTATCCTTCACCTTAGACAAGAAAATCTGTACAGATAAGGACTGAATTTTATTCTGTTTGTACAGACACAAAATATACATAAAGAATGATGCCAACCCTATCAGTAATAAATGGCTGTACCTATTATTGTAATGTAGACAATATATTATAATATAGTTTTATTGAGGATTTAATTATTTCAGTTTATATAGAGGACTTTCCATCACAATGAGAAACTCCAGATATGCAAATATAGAAAAATCACCTTGGAATTTCCCCCCTCCCCCTCTTTATACACTGAATCTTGACTCTGCTTTCCCAAAGAATCACAACCTCAGTCAAATCTTCTGATAATGGTTACTGAAACTCAACATCCTATAGCACAATCTCTGGGAAAATTACGATTTAGACTCAAAAATGCAGGTTGACCAAGGGACCTCTCAGAGCCTATAGCTGGACCTTATATCTGGACCAGTGAATGTCAGACCTCATCTGGTTCCGGAGCCGAAGTGCAAACCCAGTCAAATCCTGTCTCACAGATACTCAGAGTTGCACAGGTGTAGCTTCTTTGGGAAACAGGCCTGCCCTCAAGAGCTGGAAGTGACCATGATAAATTCTGATCAGATTGGTGGCCCCAAGACACGCCATCGAGTATTTCTGCAATGTCTTTCCCCTTAGTTGGGACATCAGCATAGGGCAAAGAGGCACTTACTTCTATAGCTGTGACAGCTGTGTAACTGGGATCCTTTTATACATGCCTTTGTGCTGTAACAGGGAGCTGGAAGCTATCTGAGTAAAGAAAGTCTGCAACAGTATTTTATAGAGGCATATAGTGTATAATTAATCCCTTCTAGTAATATGAGTATTAGACAAATTTATTGAAGGAAGATTAGCAGTCTGTTGGCAGGACTTTTAATTAAATAATAATACTAAATAATTTGCAGTCATACTTTCTACCGCATCTGTAGTGTGGATTTCTCTCTCGGACAGAGACCGTCCTCTGTGCATGTAGAGTACTAGCACAATGAGATGTCATTCCAGTGAGTTCTCTAGACATATATCTTCCATTTCTGCAACCAACTGTGAGACCTCAGAGTTGATTTTTTATCCTTATATACTTCTGAAAGTAGATCAAGAAAAGTACTAATCAGTTAGATTGTCAATTAAAAGTGTCATGCTCCATGCCATTACTCATCACTCCTCACTTTTCTCCATGAGAAAGTTATTGTAAAAATTTAAAATAACTATTTAATCTCAGGTTCTGTAAATATAAATACAATGCATGGTAAATTAATGTCTGTTAAATTAGGCCCATAAGAATTTCCCTATTGGATCTGACCCACAGCCAATATTGTGTCTGACAGTAGCTGGTAACAGAAGGATTCAAGAAACCCTTAAGTAAACAGCTGTGGAATAATCTCTGCACATTAAATCAGTTCCTTATACCTAGCAGTCAGTAACTGACTTAAACCTAGTAGCATGGCACATAAAATTAATTTTGTTATTTGGGATATGATCACACATAATAAGATGTACTAAGCCTAGTGTCAATTGTTTTATGGTTTAATGACAGTTTTAATTGCCTTAACTGTTCCGTTTTGAACATTCCAATTTACTGAACTCCATTTCAAGGCTGCTTCAGGACATGCTTTTTTATCGCATTGCTGACTGGCTCCTGTTAAGCCTTAAGTCTGAATCACAGTTCAGGAAAGCAGACAAATGCCTACCTTCCTATGAGTATTTGCTAAGCTGAACTCAGTCTGCGTATCTTAAGTAGGGTCCCTGTTTCTTTCCCCTCATCATATTCACCTTCATCATGAACATGAAGTGGTGGAATAAGCCACTGTCCCATTTGGCATTGGTAGCACAGGTACAAAGAGATGGAAAGTGTGACTTGCTTGAAACTGATCTAGCAATCACGAGGGTGTATCTTGCTAACTATACCCAAAAGAAGTAGTGAATAAGAAAATCAGAAATATTTGTTGTGACTTTTGCTACATTATGTAAGTTATTCAAAAAAAGTGAATGAAAATCTTTGGTATAAATCAATACTGTTGTTAAATGTTGCCCTTTGTGGGGATCATGTTGTAACATCAGGCTTGCTGGAACCAAATCTGTAAGCACAAAACACCAGATTCGGTATGGAAGTACCAGAAAAGCCTACAGTAAAATGAAAATCTGAAGGTAAGGTTAATCAGAAGTTTATAGGACTCAGCACAGGTCAATGCTCTGAGGAACCATTTGAAGAGGTAAAGCTTTCTCCAGTACTATTCATGCACAAGGAGGCTGCTAGGAAAACAGGGATTTCAGAAGACTCCTTCAGACCAACAAATGAGAACTGGAATGCCAAAGGCAAAAAGGTGATACTTTGATCCAATCAATCAAATCATGGAATCACGGAATTTTTAGAGTTGGAAGGGACCCCTAGAGATCATCTAGTCCAACTCCTCTGGTGACACAGGAATGCCTAGAGCACATTACTCAGGACTGCATCCTATACATAGGTAATATGAGAAGAAGATCCCAAATCAAAAGAGGTGAGCTAAAAGTGAGTTAAATTTGGCTGAACAAGTCACAGCAGCAAGAATTCACTAAAGGAGACACAGCTGAGAGAGGCACTAGAGGTAAGAGAGTCAAGAAATGAATGAAATGGTATAAGACTCTGCCTGAAATTCAGAGATCTACCAAGAACATCTTCCACATTGACTTCCAAGAGTATGATTTACATTATGTATTGTTAGCAGATGCACTTAGCCATATTTTGAGTTGGAAAAAATAATCCTGTGTGATAGTGTATGAAGGCTGTGCATCTTTTCAGCAGGTTTTATCAGCTCAGATATGGTGTGAAAAGTGCTGTGGTAATGCTGCACTTTCATTTGTTGTTCATCCACTTCTGACTGCAACATGAAGTAGAAACACACTTTGGAAGGTATTTGCACTCGTGTTTGTGAGCTACAGGTTGTTCTGAAGTGGTAAGAAGTGAGCAAAATGTTAGGAAGATGTCAGCAGTCTAACATCAAAGAGCAAAGTGATTATGTTCAATCAATGTTTGGCGGCAGCAGTCAGCATGAAACAGTGGTTCTTGGTGTCTTTCTACCTATCTTGAGAGGCTGATTCAGCTTAATGGCCAGACACGTCAGGGGAAAAATCCTCAGTAAGGAGATCTGGGGGAAAAAAAAAGGAAAACAACAACAAAAAGAATTGAAGTAATGGTACTCATTTGCTTCACACAGAAAACGAGGACATGGATGACTGGTGAATATTTACATTTGAGCATTACTGTGGACAAAAGGATGAAAAAAAAGAAAAAGGATGAGATTGCAGAACTGGAGAACTGTAGAGACATTAAAGGAGGTCACAATAAATTGAAAAGCATGGATGGTTTTCTCCCAGAAGTTTCACTATGTGGGATAAAGATTGCTTTGAGAAAATCACAAAGAAGTGGCAGCTGGTACAAATGACCTACAGCAAATTGAAGGTGCCATGAAGGAATAAGCTACAGCAGGCTGCTCAAGTTGGATGTGTCCTCACACTATTCCATGTGGCAGAGGCATGAAGGCCCACATCAAAAGTCAAATGCTAAACCACCAATGATAAAGAAGCTGTTGTTGCTTAGTTGTCTACCTACCAAGTGAAGAACTGCCAGGTTTGTAAGCATAATAGAGGACAGCAGATATAGAGGGAGGCCATGATGAGGTGACATAATAGAATGGCATGACAGGTATCTAATGCGCCATTATTTTGAATGTAGGTGTTAATTCTTCATCTTTCCTTTTAGTGCCTTGGGCTGAGCTGTCTTCTCAAAAGCATAGGTGTTTAAAGGAGGAGGGAGCACTGTGATCATCCAGTCTGGTCTGTCTAGCATAGGTTAGAGAATTCCTCTTCCCAGTGGAAGATAAGAACAAACATCCTTTGTTTTTTGTATGAAAAAATGTGCAAGTGTACCTCCTGTTTTGTTGGATGATATTAATGTATGTGCTCATACCCTTTAAAGAAATTCCCTCACTAATTAAACAGTTCTGTGTTTTAGCTGAGCCTCTCTGTTAACACAAAGCAAGATGTAAAGAGCAAGAGTAGAGATTTGGTGTAAGAATCACATTTTCTAATATGAAAGCAAAGAATTTAACAATAGTATACATCAAAGAATTGGCAGTTCTCAATAAAAATGCTAAATACTCTGTATATTCATCTGGGCTTATTTCTTTGGTTACAGACAGAGAATAAAGAGTAATCACTGAAGGTTAAAAGGCAAACAAGGAAGAAAGGAGATTATCTTGCCTTTAGAAGTTCCCAAATTTTCAAACTGTTTTAAAGCTACAGGATCTAATTAGTATCGTTTATACTTCATATAATCCTTTGTAGCTCCTTCAAAAGATGCCTCATTTGTTGGATTTCCGTGCCTTTATGAAATGTCTGGCTGTTCTGGGAGAGAAAAAAAATCCTGTTTATATGAAAAAGGGAATACAAAAAGCAGGGAAGAGTATCGTGAACCAGCTTGAAGTCTGATGATGATGATAAGATCAGAAATAAAGTTCAACTAATAAATTAAAATAGGAAGGCAGTTGGAGAAGCAATCAGAAGCAAATGAATATTATCTGTTTGTAGCTCTATGTACAGTGAATACCCCAAAATAAGAACTGTGATATGACCATTTATAAAATTCTACATTAGATCTATTGTTTTCCTGAGCTACCCCAAAAGCTTTTTATTTCTTTTCTAAATAGTTTAAAGGCACTATTTTCAAACACAGACAAATATGCCAACATATACACTTCTGTTGACTTATGGAATTAATGTAATTTTTTTGTACTGCAGTACTGTTTCAGAAAAGGTCCTACTACCCTGCCACTGTAAAATCATTTTGCTTTATCTCATTAGACCGGAGAGTGGTCTGCTTTCATTTAGTTCAATAGCTGATGCTGATAGCATCATGTTTAAAAATACAGTGCTAACTATAAAGTCTTTATTATGTGTATGGTTGTGCATAAAGGAATATTTTTTATGATATTTCTGATTCTGGGAAGAAGCATGGCTATAACAATAAGAATTCTACATGCAGAATGAAATAGTTTATTATGTCCCAAAATTAAGTTTCCTAGAGGTTTTTAACTTAAGCATCTATCTCCCTTTTGAAAACGGCATCTTAAGAGAATTCAGAATTGTTCCAGGCTTCCCAGCCTGCATATGGAGATCCAGCTCTTCATAAAGAAATCTGTTAGATGATCTGCAACATATTCAGCAGATAAACATAAAGTGTTTGCTCTCATTATTGATCTTCCTGACTGACAGATGATGTGTAAACAGAATGATTCTAGTCTGATGGCTTATTATATATTTACACGAGGATGATCAAGAAGAAAGCTCCCTTTAATTAGACGGTGGGACCCTGGGGGGTCTCCTGCACACTTGATTTCCCCCAGAGCAAGTCATTTAAATCCTATGAATCCTTGAAGCTCAGTATGCCTGTTGGGCTTTGACAAGTGTCTCAGTGTCCCACAGAGGCTAAAGCAAATGCAGGTTGAATGTATTTTTTCCCCAAAATGTGAGTGCTGTGCAGCTATGTATCTACATTTCTAATTTCTTCTTCTAAATTTAAGGACCCGTAAATAGGACGTGCATAATAAATAGCTAAAATGAGGTAAAATCAGTTGAAAACAGCACTTTGATAGCAATTATAATAACTTCTTGACATGTTTTTTAACATGCATTCAAACAGTTGCATACAAAGAAATTAGGCATTTGAGACCTCTCAGCCACAGTATTTTCTCATTTATATCTCTGTAAATCATGGTACCAGTTCTACCACTGTAAACTTACAGAAGTTACTCAGGATTTACAACAATGTAATAGCTGCCCCATTATTACTAACATTAAGGGATACACTTTTTTTTCTTCCCCAAGAGACAGAATATATTCAGTAAAATCAATAACTTGGTTCTGAGGAGCCAATACTTGAAAGACAGAAATAGGAAGACTCTCCAGCATACACAATGTTAGAAAGCATTTCAGAACTTACTCAGCACAGGTGATAGAAAGGTGAACAGCAGGTTGTACAATCTCTACTGCTGAAGATCCCTAAGAACAGATCAGATAAATGTCTCTCAGGATCAACACAGGTGAAGTTAGAACAGCAAAATTAAGTAGATTGCCTCTTGCTATCTTTGCTAACCTTATTTTTCCATGCTATATGTGATCAAACATTACATCACTCGTAGACCTTGAGTATGGAGAGGAGACAAAATCCATAATCATAGCTGAACACAGATAGAGTCCCAGGCTGTCAGGTTTGAGTCCCTGTGCTTCAAACAGCACAGGGACTATTAGTGACATTCATCGTAAAGACACATCACCACTCAAACATGGTCACAGTTTCCCTTAAATTACCATAGGACTGTCTACCCAAAAGCTTAGTTACTAGCCTATAGCTCCTTAAAATACCATCCCCTTAGAATCTTAAAGAATGTCTTGATTTGGAAATAATCCCAAACAGCGTGAGAGATGGAAATGCCTGGAGGTGATAAGGGTAGAGGGATAGAATGAAATGGGGAATTAAAAATTGGAAAGTCTAAATCTACTTCTGTCAAAGATACTGGAACAAATAATCAATGAACATTTCAGTAAGCAGAAACGTAAATGAAGCCAGACTTTGTGTGGGTTTCTTTCTCAAAGTTGGTCTATTGTGCAGATTCTCCAGTGTCAGTGCACTCGTATTGCAACCTTTCCATAAAAGGGGTCACTTGCAGCTCTTACTTCTCTTCTGATTTGTCTATTTTCATTAAACTTGTAGGGATTTACTTATTATTCAGGTAATGTGAATTTAGCTGAAATCTGTAGGATGTAACAAGCAGACACACACACTGCCTGATCATATGATTGCTCCCTGATGAATTGGGTATGAAAATAAAGAACATAGTTGAAATTATAGAGTGTATGGCTATATTATTAAATGAAATATGCCAGAGGCCATTTCCTGAGATGAACTGACACATAATGGCCCATGTCCATGCTAATAAACTATCAAAAAGAAGGTTCTCATGGGTAAGATGTATACACAAGTAAAGTGCCTGCAAATGTGTGATAATTCCCTAAACATGTTTGGGTGTTGTTTGGGAGACTGTAGACCAAAACAATAACAGGAACTATTTTAAAAGATTAGGTGACTGAGTTCCTGTGTATAGAAATAGCGTTGTCATAATCTAATTTGTTAGTGGAGATCTAGGCAGTGTTTCCCCAATACACAGGTCCAACCTTTTTCTAAGTCTAAGACAATAATTTCTTTGAATAATTTTACTTACTACAAAGTTTTCCTACTGTGTCATACAACTTATTCCACTGTAAAATTTGTAGGATGTACATAAATCCACAGTTCTTCAGTTTGTCTCTTGAATTCTCTCAGCTTGACCATGATGGAGTCGGTGATGCTTCCTGTGTGAAACTGCATAGTGTAATCTGTGAACGTCAGCATCTTCTTCAACTCACTTTGTTGATGTTCTGCATTAGAAACATTTCCTTACATATAAGCAAATATTAGTTCAGCTGAAATGTGTCTCATTCACTGGGATTATCAGGACATGGAATGTGTCTTTGACAGGTGTCAGATTTTGTCCCTTGTATATATGTGTTGGCTTCTGTGATGTTTAAGCCATAAGGAATTTTGACTGAACCCAGCCTTTGGAGATCCACTTATTTTATAAAATGATGGCCCTTATTTGTGTAGCAAAACTTTAACTACTGTTGTGCTGGCTTTTGGTGTTTGGTTTTTTTATTCATTAGGGTTTGGTTTGTCAGCATGGTGATCCTGACACAAAAAGGGTGCCAGTTTTTTTAAGAAAAGAATATAAAATGAGTTTTTGAGAAAAGTTGATGTGTAGGACTCAGAAAATCAAGGAAAACTGAGCTCAAAGTTGCTTAAGCAAAAATGAGAGGGAATAAATAGTACAGTTTAATCAGCATTTGTACCAATTTATAGAAACCAAGAATATTTCCTTAAAAGACAGACTGGATAGAAAGGATTTTTATTTTTTTTTAACATGAGCAAGCAATGATTGTCACATTGCCTTTTCATTAGCTTTCTCTAAAAACATTTGTGAATGGTAGTAATCATCTGAAACCATTTCAGAAGCTCTTGATAGAAATATTTTGGCACTAGTTTAGATATAGAAAGTAATAACTTGAAACACAGTGAGCCGTGTTCTCAGCTGGTTGAAATTACCACTGCTCCAACGACTTACACAAGCACAGTTTCATGAGGTATTAGTCCAGCAGCACTAGGGTTCCAAAAAAATTGTTTATATTCATTAATGCTGTTTTGGGATCAGTATGTATATTTGATGCACTTATTTTCTTAATTACAGTGACATTCTATGTTTTATCCTTTCACTAATAGGAAAAGGAGTGAAAATAACCTGAATTAAAAAACAACTTAATCACATACTTCATATTCACCTTCAAATATAAAGTCACTTTTTGTTGCTCAGAAATGTATTAGAGAATAATTTTTCTTCCTAATAACTAGAGAGAAGGCAAAGCCAATGGGAATCTATGGGACCTACTTCCCTGCGGGTACCTAACACTGATGACTTTCTTTTTTTTAAACATTTTCTTTTTCCCACAGGAAACAGACCGCATGACATCTGGACCACTTATTTTAAGCAATCATGCATTTCATGGCCCAGTCTTAGGCTTTTCATTAAAACAGCCTACATCTCTGTAAAATGAGGGAAACTCACAGTTGAGGACTGGTTAGTGGAAGCTTTGAGAAGCAGTAAAGATGAACCATGGAGGTAGCTGAGCATAGCTCTGTAATTGTCTGTTTTTCTGTACATGCACACTATCTGATGTGCATGGGGCCCATAGGAATGGTGACGTGTGATACTGTACCCTCAGCAAGTTTGCTGATAGTATAAAAGTG
This sequence comes from Burhinus bistriatus, assembly GCA_013397275.1. NCBI lineage: Eukaryota > Metazoa > Chordata > Aves > Charadriiformes > Burhinidae > Burhinus > Burhinus bistriatus. Next base: position 96,441 of record VYXH01001286.1, read on the forward strand.
GGAGGAGTGCCTTACACACCAGAAGCCTGTGCTGCCATTCAGCAAGAGCTGGACAGGCTAGAAAGTTGAGCGGAGAAGAACCTAGTGAAGTTCAACAAGGGCAAGTGTGGGGTCCTGCACCTCGGGAGGAATAACCCCATGCACCAGTACAGGTTAGGGGCTGACCAGCTGGAAAGCAGCTCTGTGGAGAAGGACCTGGGAGTTCTGGTGGATAACAAGTTGACCAGGAGCCAGCAATGTGGCCTTGTGGCCGAGAAGGCCAGTGGTCTCCTGGGGTGCATTAAAAACAGTGTTGCCAGCAGGTTGAAGGCGGTCATCCTCCCGGTCTACTCTGCNTGGCAGGGTGGTTGGACTAGATGATCTCCGCAGGTCCCTTCCAACCCCTACCATGCTGTGATTCTGTGATTCTGTGTGTCATAGCAAGGTCCATACATTTTCTGAAATGTGCTGTTGTTATCCACTGCCACGATGGACAGCCTAGAGGGATACAGGGCCACTGAAAACAGATTTCACAAAACATTTGGGCACTGCTTCCTCCCTGTTGCCTTCTGGTACTCTTCATAAGTGGGACGTGTTTTAAAAAATAATAGCAGAGGACATGACAGTGCAGTGATGACTTGCATATGTTACTTTGAAAAGTGCTGTGCTGAAGAGCTTCTGTTGCTCTTGAATGTTTTGGGTGAAGCCTCAGCTTTTCTGGAGATAGCAGAGTTTCCCTGCATGTGCCAGTGGAGTCAGGATTTCATTCTCTGGTTTATTTGTCATCTATATTTTGCCGTGCTATTGCTTTAAATGTTTTCTGGTATTTTCTAGTATGACATGTACAGATATGCATGTATTGTCCAAAGTACCAAAACAAGACACTGATGACCTCTTTTGATTTGATTTGAACTTATATAAAATCTTGTTTTGGTTTGTTTTTTTTTTAATATTTTTTCTATTAAGGAATCTTCACATAATTAAATGAATTTTTTAAAATTTGTCTGCACTGGGAACTAGCTAAGCTACACAAGACTGGATTTTCTTTGAGTCTTGGTAATGCAAATTATATATGAAATGCATTTGTCTTTGTACTGAAATATTCTAAAGCTTAATCAATGGTAGGCCTCTCCTTACAACAGCCCTGTCCCTTGAGATAGGATACAGAAGAAGCTTTGTAAATGATATTTCATCTGACTAGGACAGGACATTCATCCTCCTGAATTATATTCTGTTGGAAAGAAGATGATGAATTAAATGGAATATATGCATACTTGCTACCTCTGTTATTAATACATAGCTAGGATAGTCCATCATCGCCACTTTTTTACAGGAGATAAGAACGGGTGGAGACTCCCACAGCATAATTCTGATTTGCAAAGACAACTCAATAAGATTTTCTGCCTTTTCTCCCTTCTGAACCAGTTACTGAGATAGTACTGTTCCTTCCATTAATATGTAATGCACAGGAGAAATATTGTCTACAACATTCCAGCTGTTTATTGAAGGCAATTAGCACATATATGCACAAGCATGTTTCTATATGGAATTCAATATATTATGCTGGGTTTAGATAAAGAGTATTTCCAGGTGATTTACACCTCCTACCCAGAGTGGCCATAGTTAGTTGTAACAAAAGATAACGTCTTTGTTCAACATTACTTGGAGAGCCAGGCAGCCTGATAAATTCTGTAAGACGATTATAGAATTATTAAGTGTCTTAGTCTGGACTCGCGCAAACCATCATTATAGTCATAAACCTACATTTTTAAGTTAAAAAAGTGTATTTATGTGATTTAAGGCTCGTCTTGTCACACACAAAGGAGCACAGAGGCACAGAGATAAATTGGGGATCCCCAATAACCCATCAGAAACACAAGCCCCAGCTTCTGTTAGGGTTTTCTCAGGAGACCCTCAGCCCCATTATCCAGGTGTCACACTGGGAAGAATCACAGGCATGAAAGGTAGAGGTGTTTTTGGGAGGAACAAGCATGTGACAAAGTGATAAAGGGATAAAAGGGGCTGGTCACATGTAAACAGGTGTCTAGGCAGTATCTTGGTCTGGCCATGCTCGATGCCTGATCAATGCAGTCTGTCTTGTTTTTTATTAAATGTCATTTCTAGCTGTTTCCCTGGGTGAGGGACTCTCTACCTGTGTGCATGTGTGTGTATGGGTGTATAAGTGCTGGCAACTAGCATGGGACCAGGGGTCAGAATGCCTGTGTATCTGTGGTGCCGATGGCTGGAGAGAGCAGAGCGTGTGCATATTGTCTGGGTATGTAAGTCAGTGCACGATCGTTAGCCAGCATCAAGCTGGGGTACCCGGAGAGTAGGATGAGTGGTTTGGGAGACAGTTATTGGAGTGGCCATATATCTGGGCTGAATAACAGGGACACTGATGTGGTCTGAGAGTCAGCTGCTGGAGGGAACAACCGCTAGACAGGCTGAGTGCTTAGGGACAGCTGCTGTCCTCAGTAGGTAGTGCATACATGCATATATATAATACGGATACTCCCATATTATATATGCATGTTTCTCACTAATGGACTTCCATCCTGAGTTGCCATAGAGGGTGACAAGATTAGTCCATTTTTGCCACCTGTGTTTGTATGAGTGTTTTTGTCTGTCTTAATTTGTGTGGCCAGCTGTGTATATGTGTGTACATGGGGTACAGTGTGACTGTGCCTATTGGGATTTGTGCTCAGTCTCACTACTGGCTGGACCTGTGGACATGAAGCTGCAGCAGCCTCACCTCTTTCTGCCTACTAGATTCAGAAACTCCTCAAAAAAAAAAATAGCTTGATGTTAGTTGGATGTGTCATTTAAATGCGTTTGACGTCCATAATATGTTGGGTGAGCAGTTGGCTGACAGGTTGGGCTCAAAGTGTTGCAGTAAATGGGGTTACATCAGGCTGGCAGCCAGTCACCAGGGGGATTCCCCAGGGCTCAGTTTTAGGGCCAGTGCTCTTTAATGTTTTTATAAATGATCTGGACACAGGAACTGAATGTACATTAAGTAAGTTTGCTGGTGATACTAAATTAGGAGGAGCTGTAGACTCCCTTGAGGGTAGAGAGGCCTTACAGGGAGATCTGGATAGATCAGATAGCTGGGCAACCAGAAACTGTATGAAATTTAACAAGAGCAAGTACAGGATTCTCCACCTGGGACGGAGTTATCCTGGTCTCCATACAAATTGGGAGACGAGAGGCTGGAAAGCAGCCACGTGGAAAGAGATTTGGGGTTTTGGGTTGTTGGTAAGTTGAATATGAGTTAACAGTGTGCCTTGGCAGCCAAAAGGGCAACCGTGTCCTGGGGTGCATTAAACAAAGCATAGCTAGCCTGTTGAGGAAGGCAATTATTCCACTCACCACTGTACTGGTGCAGCCCCATCCTGAGTACTGTGTGCAGTTTTGGGTGTCTCAATACAAGAAGGGTCAGACTATTAGAGTGGTTCCAGAGGAGGGCCACCAAGATGGCGAAAGGTCTCAAGGGCAAGGCTTACAGGGAGAAGCTGAGGTCACTTGGCTTGTTCAGCCTGGAGAAGACCTGAGGGATGACCTCATCGCAGTCTGCAACTTCATCAAGGGGGGCAGTGGAGTGGGAGGTGCTGATCTCCTCTCTCTGGTGAGCAGCAATAGGACATGAGGAAATGGAATGAAGCTGTGTCAGGGGAAGTTCAGATTGGACATGAGGAAAAGGTTCTTCACTGAGAGGGTGGTCGGTAACTGGAACAGGCTCCTCAGGGAAGTAGTGATGGCACCAAGCCTGTCAAAGTTCAAGGAGCATCTGGACAATGCTCTTAATCATATAGTTTAGTTTTAGATAGTCCTGTGAGGAACAGGTAGTTGGACTTTATGATCCTTGTAGATCCCTTCCAACTTGAGATATTCTATTATTCTAATAAACAACCACACAAAAGTTAAAGAATCATTTCAAACCTCACAGCTGATGCTTTTATTGGGCACTCAATACTTTTTCTCCCTTCATGTTCTGCACCCTCATTGCACGTTTCCCACAAGATCTCCTAACAGCAATCCACAACATGGCATGACTAGGGCTCTATGAAGACTAGAGAAGAACAAGGAAGAGCTGAAGTTCATCAGAAGTTTTCAGCCACAGGCTGGACTGCATGACATATTGCAGACAAATGGGAGCTCACTCTGCTGGCATTTGTCACTGGACAAGAAGTATGTGGTTGCATAGCACAACCTACCTTACCTCTCAGAGAAATGACATGTTTTGGTTTTGTTTTCTATTGAAGAGAAACAATCCAATATCCTCACAGATCATGGAATTAAGAACCACCTGAACACAAAGACGGTGAAGGAAACATTTCATTTCAACTTATTTGCATGTCAGTAAATGAGGCAAAACAGCTTTGTGTCAGGATATTAAAATATGATTTAGGTAACCTTGGTTCAGTTCCATGTTCTTGCAGAAACTTCTGACAAGATCATGGCTGTGGTCACCATGGAGTGGTTTTTAATCTTTTTTTCTGGCTTTTAAACATTTAGGTTTCAAAGTTTTGGGGAAAGGCCATCTTTCTCAGTGGTCAAGATAATTTCTTTGTCAGCTTGAGCGAAGACATAGTTTCATATTAACAGCTGCCTAATTAACGGCAAAGTAATCTTGACATGGTGCTGATACTCATTGCCATCTAAAGCAATTCCTACACTAGGACTAATTTCTGATTGTGTATTACAGCTATTCTCTATTTCAGCAATGCTGTGCTTAGCACTGATCTAAATAATCTTCCTTACCTTCCTCAAGCATCTGTACCACCAGTCATGCTACAGTCTTGCCAGTGTACTTACTGTGTCTACACGTGAAGAGCATCTGCTCACCCAGACGTGTTGAACGGGGATCATATTTCTGCATACTCCTGATTGCTGAAACAAAGCTGGCAGGAGGCTGTAGACCTGGCCTGAATCTCTTCAGCCATCTGGTGCTTGCTGGCTTTGTAATCCCAGATCACGCCAAGATTTATAACAAAAGCATTGGCTTTACAGATAAAAACGATTGACAATAGTGGCTTTGTGCACAGGAACGCAAAAATCAGAGAGCATAGTTTCTTTCTGCTGACAGCTTCCTTCAGTCCCATCTGGCATTCTGTGTGCTCTGATTGAACCCATATACCATTAGAGGCAGTGACACATGCTAACAGTTGCTATAGCTTGTGATCCAGATACAACTAGCAAAATCTTTCCTGAATAGTAACTTTTTTCTGCTTGAATGTCTTCTATTTATTTGCCTGAATCTGAAAGTTCTGTGTTTTAAACACTTTTTTTTTTTTTTTTTTTTTTTTTTTTTTAGTTTTTAGTATGTATTATTATGATT
>VYXH01001286.1:101791-146473 GCA_013397275.1 Burhinus bistriatus
TCCTTTTTTTTTTTTTTTTTTTTTAATGATTGCATGATGAGTTTAATTACAAGACAGTTAAGTAGGAGTTTCAGTAGGATTTCAATTTGTAGACTTTTTAAGGGAGTTACTTTGGACATTGTTTCATTATGTTACGGAAGGTTCTGTTTCCAGGAACTATGCAACTAAAGTGATTGTCCTTTGAGGTGAAAAAACCTCTCACCTTCTGTTTTCTTTTTTTCATCTATTTAGATTACAGTTTTACAGATTTTTAACAAAAATTCTGATATCTTCATATACACCTCTTCAGCTTAATCATTACTGAGTACGTGACCTGGAAAACAGATCAGTTTAATTTCTGCAATATTTATTCAATCCTAGGTAAAAAGCCAGATGTAATATAAATCCTTTGCAGGATAATAGATTATCCTGCAAACTCTTCCTGATATCGGTGAAAAAGAATTTTTATATTGCTACTTATATGCCACTTCCTGATGAGTCCCAAATACACTGAAGATCCTGATGTGTGACTCCTACTTAGGATTAGCCCATTTGTTTCATATAAGAAAGGGCTGAAATTGCCTGACGTATTTTTATTAACTTTCTTTCTCACTTAACTGTAAGCAACTTTTCTCCTTTTCTGTTTTTTTACTACTTCTTACTCCTCTACATGTAGCTATCGATTTACAACTGCTGCAGGGCCACCGTTTCTCAGAATATGTAACAATGGGTGGTGTTTAATCAAAAAGCAAATAACGAAGGGAACAAAGGCTTCAAAATCAAGCTTTCCTGATAAAAGCCAGGTGAAAAAATCTGTCATGGCAATCTATAAAATGTAGGTCTTCTACAGAGTGGATGTTCAATCAACATTACACTGTCTGTCTTGCAGGGAGCACAGTTTCTCCTGCAGTGTGATGCTAACCCCAGGGCCTGGCAGACCTGCACTCACATATCTGTTTTGACCTTCCCTTCTGTGACTGCTGGGAAGTCATTTGTCCATTCTGTTCCCTTGCTCTCTATGAGTGTTTTGGAGGTTTTGCTGTTTTTTGGTTGTTTTTTTTAAATGGAGAGGGAGTAAGTTGGAAAGCTATGCCTTGGCCCCACAGTGACAGCCTTTGCTGTAACTCTGCACTGCACGGAACACAATCATGGCAGGGGGGGATACTGCTTTTCTCTGGCCTCTGACATTTCATTTCATCAGCTATGATGGGCTTGATACCTACAAACCCTGTGTTTTCCAAGAGCCTTTAAAGACAGATAATTACAGTAACTTAGAAAACTTAGACAAATCAAAACATTCTTCAGTCCGTTAAGGCAAGATACTGCAGGGAAAAAAGAGCTAAACCAAGAAAAGGGTCTCTCTCTCACACTGCAATCTTTCCTATCAGTCTTCTGTAAATGCACCTTTGCTCAATTATCTTTGTTTCTGGGTTGGAGAAGAGGCTTCTCTTCATACAGTTGCTTTAATACGGCCTCTCTGTGTATCTCTCAGTGCTTCAGAAAAGGAAAGAGTGAATCTTGGAGTTTGGCGGTAGACTTGTTTTGGAAGAATGAATACAGTGAAGTGTTGTGTTAAGATCGGTTTGTAGGGGTTGTAAGTACATGTTCATCACCAAAGCAAGAGAAACTTATTGGCCTTTATTTCTGGAGGTAATGATTTTTCACAGGATAAAGAACTATAAGACCAAGTAGCATCAGGATGACAAAGTCATGTTGACATGTTATAAGGCACGTGATGGGACAACATTTTATAAAGTGAGGCTTTACGTCGATGCCTACTTTAATCTCTACATTTGTATTTGTATTTAATGTAATTATATATTGCCTAGAACCAATCATTCCTGATTTAAGGGTCCAACTGCCCAGAATAGAAGGATGTTCAAGACAGATTGTTGGTATTTGTTGCCAAACTTGCAATAGTTTTGAGTATAAGTTGTAAAAGTTCAAGTGCTAGAAATGTTAGTGTGTTGTTCACTACTCCAGGATACACAGGATGAATCATCTTTGACTGAAAGTACTACAGTGATAACATTATCCCTCAGTAAAGTAAGAATGTGTTTTAACTTATTGTTACTTGACTAAGCTGTTATCATATGCTTTCTCCTCTGCATTTGTTAGAGGAAAGCTATTTGATTTTTTTCTACAGATAACTTGTGTTGAGAAATGTATATGTAGAGGAATAGCTCACAGTGTCCTTCAGACACAATGAATAGTTTTGTTCAGCTCTCAAGATACCTGCAATAATACTGCCTGTGAATGTGAAGAGGTGAAAATGCATAAACTTCACTGATTTTTATCTTTACCTTATGAAACCATGGCATCTGAAATCCATTGCCTGTTTTTCTATACATACATATAGAAAGTGTGTGTATTAATGTATGTTTCTACCAGTTATGGTTTGAGAAACCTACAACAATTTATTTTCGTTTAGACAATTATTCTATCACCCAATGACCCTTCCCCACCCAGGAAGGGGAATCGGGGAAAAAAGAAGGAAAACCGAGGGTTGAAATATAAATAGATTTAATAGAATAAGACTAAATAATTAACATTAATAATACTAAAGAACCTATATTGATCCCAATATAAAATATACAAGGATTATACTCAGCCAATTCTATCAGTCGGAAGCTGAGCACTCCCAGCAGTGGACAGCAAATGTCGGACACTGTGAGCGCTACGGCTTCGGGAGGAAGGGAAGGCCTCAGGGGTCCGGCACTGGGGCAAGAAGTTCTCAAGATGGCAACCACCAAGGGAGAGAGAGAACTCCTCAGCAAACTTTCTGATTTATATTGAATGTGATGTTCATAGTATGAAATAATCCTGTTAGCCAGCTTGGGTCAACTGCCTGGGTCTCGTTCCTCCTCATCCCTGCACTTGGTGAGCTCAAAAACACTGAGGCCTTGAAACCCGCTTACCATAGCTGGCTATAAAGTAAATATTTTCACAAATTCAGACACTAGAGTCTTCTAAAAGTGCAGTTTTCCCAAGCATTAGAAGAGAAATTAGTCCTGTGTCACTCAAAGCAGACACTACCATATACTAAAAGACATATGAAAGACATAGCCAAATGTTTTTGTTTGTATGTTATCTTTTCTGTTGGCTGTGTTATTAGTAACATAGATTACAATTTAGTCCTTAGACATCCAGAAATGAAGGAGACTTGGGAAGTACAGGAATATCTGAGTGTGCTCCAAGAAGAAAACTAGCCATTGAGGTTCATTCATTTAATATTTTCCACTATATATGGCAAATTGAGGAGGAGTTACTGATTTTTTATTTTTTTTTTTTTTAATCTTTGACAACTTGAAACAGCCCTATCAGGTGTTCACAAACACTGGATCTTAAAATAAGCTCAAATAAAACTAGTATTCTAGTGTGCTTAGAACAGCAGTGTTTCTATCAATTTTTACCAGATGGTGATTATCCCAAGGGGAAGAAATGAAAACATGATATATGATCTTTTTTATCTACCACACTCTACAGAATCAAAAATGAGTAGTTGGCTGGCAGCAGCTAAAACACAAAAACCTGTTCTTTGCAGCGTGTGTTATTTCAAAGGTGAAATACTATATGAAGTGTGAGAAACAAGTTATTAGGGTTAGGAAAAAATGACCATAAAGGATTGTCCTTTGGCAGAAAACCTATAAATTAAGCTGCAGAGGATCACAAATACTAAGAACGGCAGTTGAGAGATGGCAGCTGAAATATAAGGTATGTATCACTTGATAGGCAGCATTTCCAACAGCACAGTTCATGTATGTGATCTTAAATTCTGATGGTTTCCACATGAAGTTTGCTTAGGGGTTTGCTTATCAATGTAGAAACAGTAGCCAGCTGAACGTACAGCACCAATAAAGTCAAATAAAACCAAACGGCACTTTGGAGCACCACAGAGGCAGTGATCACATCCACCTAGAAAACCCTATCACATGTTGAAAACTTATCTTTCCAAGCAATCCAACTTGAACCAAAACACTCACACCATTTAAAATCCCTGAGCCAAATCCTGTGCTTTGGCAAAGATGCAATCAAGCAATCTTTAGCAGACAGTGAAAAAGCTAGAAAATGTCACCTTTTCATTTGATCTTTGTGAAATACTTAACTGTTTCAGGCAACTAACACAAGCTAAAACATCATAAGACACATTGGAACTTGGATATTTTCCTGAGAGAGCACCCACAGATGCAGAAAACTGGATACCGCTGAAGTACCTGAGGCACAGGTATATAATCCAAGAATTTGCTAATACAGGATTTCAGCAAATCCCAGGTTAGGCAGAATGAGAATGAAAGCCTGAGGATATTTTTTACTTTGTGGGGTTGATAATTCAGACATGTAAAGTGATTTGGATTAAAATAAAAACAGTGCCAAATATTTGTGCTTAATTATCCTGCATAATAGAATGGACTCAAAGGTGATTGCGTGTCTTTAGCAAGGTTATAAATCGACTTACATGAGACACCTAAAGGTGTCTGAATACAGACAAACTAAAATTAAAACTATTAGTGCTTATAATAACCATCTGTGTTAGGATAAAAAAATAACCACATAGCAACATTGTCACAGTCACAACAATATGATATTTCAAAAACTGTCAAAACAAATGGAAGCACAAAACTTTCCAAAAATCTTTATGTTTTGGTAAAATTTTGAAGTGGTATATTTCTTCTGATTTTGTGTGAGTCAATCTCATTGTTCCTTAGCCTATATTTTGTTGAGAATTTCAGGAAAAAATTACTATATTTTTATACTGAATCAAAATTTCAATATCTAATGGGTTTTTGTTGTTTTAGGCATTTTTTTGGTGAGTTATGCTTTGGTTTTGCCCACTTGGTACTTTAAATACTACATTTATAAGAGTCTGAACTTTAATTTTAAAAAAAATGTAGGAATTCTCCAACTTTAATTTGTAAAAGGAAATTTTTGGAAAAATATAAGCAGGAGGCACTCTAGACTGATGGGAGTATGAATAGAGCAGCACCCTTTTATTTTTATCTAGTCTTTTATATCATGTTTTCTGCCTTATGATTCAGAATACTGCAAAATTAAAATTGAAAAGTTAATAATGTTTTGAATGCAGGAGAAAACAGGAGTGAATGCATCTCTAAAATGCCTTCTATTTGATGTATCTTTACTTTTCAAGAACATACTTTGTGGTATAGCTGAAAGAGACAGAGAATGAGCTAATTGTTGCTAATTCGGAACCTGTACCTTTGTCACTGTCTTCATTTGTAGGATCACTGCATTCACAGCTTGAAAAGTAAGTTTAATGTACACAGAGCAGATTTCATCTGCAGAATGAGCATACCCACACAGAAGCTAGCCAAATGTCTGCCTTTCATATTGTCTGAAAGTTATATATGCTATAAGATATGATGCCATATATATTTTCCATGTATTCACCTAATTATCAGCATCTGGCACAACTAGGATTCGTTCCAGGACAAGGAAATGAAGCAGAATGGCACTGCTGGATGATCCATCCAGTGAGCAGAAAAAGGCAAACATTTGTTCTCCTTTCCTAATCCTCTTTATCTGTTTGATCTTACTGATTAGCAGATCCTAACATCTCCCTTTAAAGGAAAAGTACATTAAAAATGGTTTCGATCCTCCCATAAAGGTCCATCCTCTGTGTTGTAATAGGATCTCGTATATCCTATTACTAGGCTACTCACAAGGATCAAATATTGTTATATTGTTAAGATTTACATGTAATCTTCAGGAGACCTGGGGATGTGCCATGTAAGCCTGCCTGCCTACTGCAATGTGCAGCCACATGATTTACTTCAAGGTTGACCCAGTGTTTTCATGAGATCTGCTCATGAATAAAAGAAATCTGTGCAAGGTAAGAAGGAGAGGACAGGGCTCTAGAAAGTGTCTGCTACTGTGTAGTGTTTTTGGAATGGAAGTTATGGCCTTGCCTTTATCGATACCAAAACTACACATCTAGGGCTCAGGACAGTGAAAAACATTCCCTCAAGGCCAGGGGTCATGACTGGCATGACCTCCTTTTATCCAGGGAGGAAGTAGTCATCTTATGAAGGAGATGAAACTTACTGATAGCCAAATTTTCCTAGGAGCTAAGGTTTGCTACGTATCTTAGCACTTTCTATTCAGATGAGAGGTATGGCTGTGGGTTTTTTCCTACTTTACTCTTCTAGCTAAACAAATGGATAGCTACATATGAACTTGAAACAAAACACCATACTGCCAAACCCCAAAAGCTCCAAAGAAAAAAATCAGAAACGTTTACCAAGAAACTACTTCAGTAAAGAAAGCACACATCTTTCTTTACCTAGAGAGATGTTTCACACACGAAATGTATCCCTTAGCATATACCTGCAAGAAACACAGTCACTGTGGGTAGTAGGTAAAAACCTAGTCAGAAAAGAATAAGATAGAGGGCTCAAAATTTGCCTCATATGTTTAAATGCAATATTTTTGATTTAGCTGTAATTTTTTAAGAAACAAGTGAGCTTTCAATAAGCATATAATTTAATTTAATAATATGCAATCAGACTGGATTGTTATGACATTTCCAGCAAAACCTGCTACACAAGAGGTTTTTAAGGCCAAAAGAGACCTTTAGCTAATCTAGTCTGACCTCCTCAGTATCACAGGCCAGGAAAACTGTTATCGTTTTATGTTAGGGCAAAAGTATGGTCAGTTCAAAAGACAATAAAAAGTTCTGCATTAATGAACTATGAAGAAGGTCAGTCAATTAAATTGGAGAAGAATGGCTGTAGATATTAAAAATTAAAAAATGAATATCCTGTCTAAAAATAAGAAGACTGAATACAGGCTAAGTCAGCTTCTATTCATAGTGACATATATCCCGATTTTAGACACCTTCAAGGACAACGAATTTCAATTTCACTTACTTCTTCAGCCTTTTTATACATCCCATAAATTTATTCCATAGGGCTCTGATATCTACAAGTTTGTCTTATACTTTCTGTGTTTAGTGTTCATGTTGTATGCAGCATCATTAATCTTACATGAACAGTAATGATCAAACTAAGGAACGACAGTTTATGTCTGTAAAATAAAAAGTTTTAACATTAGGTAAAATAATTGTTACATATGGAATCTCTTTAACATGGCATGTATAAAGTCATTACATTAATAATGATTGACTTTCCCCTGTTGAATGATGTTAGTATAACTGGTTTACAAAGAAACATCAGTCTAACTGCTTCAGTCTGTAACTTCCTCAGTGACCTATTAATGGGTAGTGTTCCATCTGAACTGTTGAAGTGGCTAGAGAACAAGAAAAAATGTCTTTTAAATATATAATGGATTTGACATATGTTAAGGGAACTATAGCATGTATATAGATATTCAGGTAGCCACTAAAATGCATGTGAATGAACTCACATATTCTTATAGATAAATCGTGGCAGATCTGATAGCTCAGAACATCTCTATATGTTGCCTGTAAAGTCAGTCATATCGGCTCAATGTTCAAAGAACCATAAACTAGTTCCTCCCTTCCCCTCTGGAAAAAAAAAAAAAAAATCACAGACAAGCTATCAAAATCATGAACCTTGAAATAATTCATGCTGAATTTTGTCTTTTGTTCAGAAGCTTTATATGCAGTACTTGTTTCATTGTTAAACTGAGAATATTGTGAAAATTGCTGACACAGGACCAAAATTCTGCTATGAACAATTCCTGATAGTGATTTTCCCAGTATTTTTCCTAACTTTTTGCTAGTGCAAAGCCCACTTTTCCTGCAACAGCTTATCTCCCTCTGATTCTCAGTTAGAAAATACATGGCCTCACAGGCCAGAGGGCTTTTACCATTGTTGATAAAATACGAATGAGCATGAACAAAACCACTCTCAGTTTAATCACTGTAAGTTTGTATTTTAGCTCCCAAGGGAAACAAAAAGTTATCCTGAGTACAAAGCATACAAACAGCCTCCCTAATATTCATGGTTCTTGGAGGTTCTCTGTGGCTGAAATGGTATGAGGATATAAAGCAACGAAGCACATCTTTTTGTATTCACCAGAACAAGTTACATCCCTTATTGGTCACTGCTGTCAGAGCTCTGTGGTAGATATGTTCAAAGTGCCGTGCTGCTGAGACTGTGATTAATGGCAGTTATCAACCTGGACTCTCAAAGTGACAAAAAACTGATGGTAATCAGCATGTTTATCTAACCACTGATGTATGACACATAAAAAATGGGGAAAATGTTAATGCATGCTGAGCATCATTAGTAGATTAAACTTTAAAAAGCATTTGTGGTATATTATATTTTGTGATGGGTTAATTATAGTGCTTTAAGCTCCTTTAGCAAGTCATTTGAATATTTTACCTCCACATAAATGAGTGGCATTTCATAGCTTAACCTATTACTGTGTCAGAGGTTGAAAGGGTACAGAGTGAATGGAAAAAAGCTAGAGCTGCTGACCACCAGAAACACTGAGGACATCATCACAGAACTTCTCTTTCTTCACCCCCACCTCTGTCATTTCTCTCACTGCAGTCGCTAGCCTAGAAGTATTTATTCCTAGTCCAATTTCACTTCTACTAAGGTGTCTGAGCTTGATTTCCCTCATGCTTGCAGGCAAATCTATCTGATTTCAATTTTAATCAAGGATAAGAAGGAATTATTAATAAAATAGATGGCTTAGCAAGGTCAAAGGGATTTTTTTTTTTTCCTGTTGATTTGCAAGATTAATTAAGAGCTTTGTAAAATAAAATGGGGTCCAACATAAATACAACAAAAATATCCTCTGTAACTTTTTGAATAACTGATTGGAAGATAAATCCACAAAACCAGATAAATAATTCTCTGCCAAGTCTATCATCATTCAACTAAAATGATCAAATACGCTAAATAGCAGATGTGCTCTTGCTTTCCTCTGTTGAAGTAATGAAATTTGCATTCATTTTGCTGGAACAGAAATGCCACAAGCTGCACAGCCAAAAATGTGGTTATACTAGTCCAAAGGTCAGCAAAATAGTTAACTCCTAATTCAAGATAGAAATTGAAGCACAACAAAAGCATCAGCTAGTACAATTGATAGCCCAGGAAGCAGGCCAAATGTCTCTGTCCTTGACTACATACAAAAAGAAGTCTATACACAATATATGTAAAGATAAAATTCCTGTATATTCAATTGCACGATTCTGATCCAAGGCAATTTTGCCAGGAAACAATTTTCAGAGTAAATGGAGATTTCCATATCTGAGGGATCAGTCTTATTGCTGCCATGGAAACAAAAAGAATAAATCCCATGCAAGCTTTTAAAATGCATGTTGGTGACAGCAGGGATAAAGGAAAAGTTAGAACAAACCGAAATATTAAGTACAAAGTACTTGAGTGTTATATGCAAAATGTCATTGAGCCCCTGCTCTTCTCAGTTATTCCTCAATTTATTGAGACTTAATTAGAAAATTATTAGAACATTTCTGAATTTAAACATAACAAATACAATGCCCCAGCTGCTTTGCTTCATATATTTGGTGTTTCACAAGACCGCATACCAATGCTGAATAAGGGTTAGATTTTCAGAGACATATGTCATAACACAAACAACACTGGTAACAGCTAGCACTTTTAGTAACACTTTTAACACTTTTAACGCTGTTAGCTGTTAGGCAGCTTACTATACTACTTAGCCATGAAGTCCTATCTCTAAGCAATCATTTTTTCCTTATTTTTCAGCAAAGCTGCCTCTGGAGCACAGTGGTCCCAAATTGCCGGTTACAGCAGCTGGATCCGGGTTCAGGACCCCTATACAGATTTCCCCTCTAGCAGCAGTCTGTCTCTTCCCATTTAAGAGCAGTGGTTCTCCTTTTTTCTGCACCAGCAAGCATCCTTTTTCGATGTCACCTGCTTGCTTTCTGCCTTCTTTAAGTGGCAGGCCAAAGGGAGGACCTGTTACCTATTGTAACCATTAGCAGCAGACCTTGACTGCTCAGAGTCCTTGATGGTCTGTTAGAAGCTCAGCGGGTACCTTTTAGACACACAGAAGCACATCAGCTGCCTTCAAGCAGCATAATTGGGTCAGAAAGGAGCAAAACTAAAGCATCCTCCCAGTGGAAACGTCATCACTTCTACAGCTGATGGAACCAACTCCTTGGCTCCTGCACAGGAAATATTTCAAAAGCTGGGTATGGAAGAGGGATGGGGTTCTGCAGTCTGAATGAGCAGGTCATAAGTTGCTGGTGTACATCAGCACTTCAGTGGCATGTTACCTCCCCCTGAGGTGAATATTAACTGGTCAACAGAACTGGGAGATGATTCATAGCTCCCTGACAGCTAATCAGTGTTCCTTGTGTCAAGCAGACCACAGGTGTGGGAGGGAAACTATTGCTTTTGTGCATTCCCAAGGCAACACATCATCAGAACAAACAGTAGGGAAAGTCAGGCCACTTCAAACACCTTAGTATTTTTGAAGTCCCATTTTCTTCCCTGACTGCTCTCTTATTCACTGATGCAAGGAACCAGTGACTGCACATAGTGATAGCAAATTATAGCAAATATAGCTATACCCCTGTAGCAAAATGAAGATTCAGCCACAGCAAACAATTTGGTGCAGGGCGGGATGTTTAGATCTTAGAAAAGCTTCCAAAGAGCATTTCCATCTTGAAATCTGTTGTGGTAAACTGCAGATGCCCATGTAACTCAATAATGTTGAGCAGCATGATCTCCTTTGTGTGCAGGTGTGATTTACATTATCCTGGACAAGACTCTGGCTCAATAGTCCATTATTTAATTCTATAATCTAAACATTAATTGGTTGCATATCTCTAAATTTCTACTATTTCTTGATTGGCTTTTGATTCAGCTAAACTATGTGGACTCTATACATGCAGCACGTAGACCCATAATGGTCATGCAATCATTTGGAAAACGATGCTACAGAATTTTGTTCAGTGGGATTTATGGGTAATGTTTGCTTATCTCTTATATCTATTAATATTTGCTGCATATAAAAGTTAGATTTATTCCATTTGGAACATCTGTCCATCCAGAAAAATCACAAAAATTATAAATCTGAAAACAGATTCAATAGTAACATTGCCCCTGTACTCAGCACTGGTGAGGCTGCAGCTTGAGTACTGCGTTCAGTTTTGGGCGCCACAATATAGGAGGGACATTGAGGTGCTGGAACATGTCCAGAGAAGGGCAACAAAGCTGGTGAGGGGTTTGGAGAACATGTCTTATGAGGAGCAGCTGAAGGAACTGGGATTGTTTAGTTGGGAGAAGAGAAGGTTGAGGGGAGACCTTATTGCTCTCTACAATTACCTGAAAGGAGGTTGTAGTGAGATGGGAGCTGATCTCTTCTCCCAAGTAACTAGCGATAGGACAAGAGGAAACGGGTTCAAGTTGCGCCAGGGGAGGTTTAGGCTGGACATTAGGAAAAAAATTTTCACTGAAAAAGTTATCAAACATTGGAACAGGCTGCCCAGGGAGGTGGTTGAGTCACCATCCCTAGATGTGTTTAAAAGTCGTGTAGATGTGTTGCTTAGAGACATGGTTTAATGGCAGACGTGGTAGAGTAGGGTCAGTGGTTGGACTAGATGATCTTAAAGGTCTTTTCCAACCTAAATGATTCTATGATTCTATGATTGTCCATCCCCTGTACCTACTAAGACCAAATATATCTGTATCATTTCAAATATATTTGTCTAATGTAGTCATGACATTTCCAGGAAATCCATACCAGTGTTTTGCTGCTATGAAAACGTTTTTTGGTCTAACCTGAATGACCTTTGCTGCAGTTTAATCCCAAGACTTCTCATTCTATTCATCACAGACATGGAAACATACATTTATAGAGGGTCATTCGTGAAGGTCACAGCAGACACCCTTCTTTGCAGGAGTTTGTCATGTATCTGAAAAATATTATGGTGGCTTTTCCTCACCCTTTTCAGTCTACTCTCTTCTCAATCAAGCAGTTGTTGTGCGTTTTTTTCCGCTTTCTACCTATGTCACACTTTCTCAGCATGTGTTCATTCTTACTCCTTTTCTCAGTACTCTGAGTCATCTTCCTCTCTCCCTAGGCTGAATGCAATACTTTCGCCAATGACCAGCATGTTACAAACCTGTGTAGTAAAACAGATGGATTGTTTCTGTTTTTCACAGGCAATACCCCCCTTGTTTATGTCTTTGAGTACAACTTCTGCCTTTTTTGTTAGAGCATCACCTTCTTGATGCCTGCTCAGCTTTGTGACGTACTGTAACGTTCAGTTCCTCTTCAACAGTACGACCAGTTGTCCCACATCCTGAATATTTGCAGATGATTATTTCCACCTATGTTTTCTGGATGTTCCTTGAAGATGTCTGCTTTTGGTTTACTGTTATGCTTTTACCCCTGTCCAAGGGTCTCTCCCCTGTCTGTCTTGCCCCTCATCTTCACCTTCTTAGCTAGCTCCTTCCAACTGATTGGTGACAACCACACCTAGATTGCTTTCTCTGGTTTTTGTATCTAAAAGTCATAACTGATGAGTAAATAGAACTTGCTAGATAGCATTTGCCCTCCTTTATTTTGTTTTTCAGCAGATGCCTCTGTAGTTAAATCTCCTTTAACAAGAGGAGAATGAGTCAGGCAGTTTTAAGCTTTTTGAACTATCTGAGGCTGCTTGTCATGGAAATATGAGTTGTATGCTTTAGTATGCAGGCCAGAAAAATCGCTATCTAGTAAATTTGGTAAAAAAATGTAAGTCAGAAGTCTCAATACAGAGGTCTGCTGCCCTGAAGGAAGCAAGGCTTTAGATGAATTACTTAATATTTTGAATATAGACCATATTTATAAAGTCACCACATGCACAAAATGTATCTTACTCCATATTCATCTAACACAAATGGTATGGTTCATTAAATGATGTAACAATACAGAGAGCAGAATAAATAAGGTATTTATTTATCTTAAGGTTAGTCCTGTAGTTACAAAATCTGTAGTTTCTGCCTCTTATTAAGACTGTTATCCTGTACTGGAAATCACCAGTAAGCCTTGTTCAGCTGATTCCGGTTTCAAGGTTTATAGTAGATCCACAGCATATTGCCAGCTATGTTAAGGCTTTCTTTCTGGTATTAGCCTTCCTCCGCATATTGGACTTCAGAGGAAAGAGTCACATCCTTGATACACAAAGGGATAACTTACCTTTTTTAACACTATACTTCCCAAATAGTTCACACCATTTAATATGAAATCACTTTCATTTGAATAATTTCTCTGCCTCTGTTATGCTTATTACATCATACTCTTATTCTGTATTAAAACTTTTGACAGCTTCTTTTCATTAGACATATAAGGCACCAATACACATAGCAGGAAGATAGCTAGAGTTGTCACTAATCCCAGTCTTCCATTTTGTTCTTCCTATGATCTTATTGCCCAAATTGTTAAGTTATTTTTCTGTTTGGGTGACTGTTGTACATGCTTACCTAAGGCCTTTTGCCACCAGTCACCAGATGCAACGCTAAGCTCCTCTTTACTAGAAAACTGAGCCAGAATCTGCAGAGAAGGTGGTGAAAAGGAACGGGAGCTCTCTCATTCTCTTCCTCTGATCTTCCTAGAAGAGTGAAGATGGTGATAAATTGTGATGGTAATGTATCATATAATAGAGCAAACATAAAAAACCCAAAACATAATCCAATTAAGACAGGAGTCTAGGACTAATACATTCTCTGTTTGCCTCTATATAATTGTTTGCACCATTTACTAATGAAAAAAAAAAAAATCAAAACAAAGCAAACAAACAAAATAACCACACAAACCCCCCTCATCTGTTGGTTCAGAACTTCACTTCTAGTCTGATATTTTCATTGTGAGAATTTTTGGGTGAAAGAAGTGGGTTTTTTCCCTGAAAATTCTTACAATTGCCTTTCCATGGAGCAAAGACAAAAATTACACTCACTGTAACATTTTAAAAAATGAATATTGTTAGAAAAAGTAAAATGTAATGCAACAAATCAATTTGTATTGTTCCATACAAAAAAAAAAAAAAAAAAAAAAAAATCTGTTGTTCACATATCACTAGTAAAATCTAAGTATTCTGCAGCACCTCTGGACCTCACAAGATGAAGTAACACTATTTAAACTCTCTTACATTTAAAACATTCAAAAAACTTCCCTTAATAAATTATCTTACAAAATACTTCAGGGTAAAAAAAGTTAATGGTCAAAGTGGGGCAAAATAAATAAGCAGAATCAAAATGGTTTGTTGAAAAATTAGTCTTGCTATGTATAATGAAATAAAATTAAACGTAAGGGAAAAAAACCCAGAAGAGTAGTTGAAAGGGAATGACAGAACGTGACTGCAAGCGATTTTGTTTTGTTTTGCTTTCTTTCTGCTCTTTTATAAAGATTAGTGATTGAATGTTAAAACCTGTTCTTTAATTTTGGTATTGGATATGATTTTTCTTAAAGATCAGGTTACTATTTAATAGTTAGTGCTCATATCAAAACAAATACTTAAATTCTGTGGATTTTAATGTTCATTTGTGAGAAATGTCTAACATTGGTATGTTTGGACAAATAAATTATTCCATTCACATGTATGATTTGAACTACAATCTGTTCTGAAACTACATTTTTAGCAACCAGTTTCAAAGAAACAGCTAATTATGGATTGTGAACTTTCCAAATGAGGCTTAATGCTACTAAAGAGATTTACTTGATTAGCCTTTAAAGATATACTGGTGGGATGAAATTCTTTTCAGATTTATCTAAATTAAAGTGTATCAGCGTTAGCAAGAACAGAACTTGGTTCACTATGTTTTCAAATATATTGAGCCTATCTGCTTATCATTCTGACTGAGAATGAACATCTAAACCTGTCCACATAAATTATTTTTTAAAATATTTTATAAACGTAATGGTCTTTGATATGTCCACACATACATAAATGTGTCCATCTGAGGGCATACTCAAACATATACAACATAATAACAAAATAATATTTAATCTTTAAATTTGTCTAATGGAGTATACATAGAAATTCATATTTCTTATACTTGGTATCTGTAGATTACATGTAAAAATCAATCACATAAGTAATAAGCATTGCAAGAATGAACTTGCATTTCTTTTTCTTCCCATAATAGATATTTATTTTTAAATTTTATTATCATGCTGCAGTTTCAATATCATATAATTGCTGTGGCTAAGAAAGTGCTTTCCTTAAAGCTCATGTTTTCATTTGTATTTCACATTTTAATAAAATATCCTTTGCCATGGAATATCTCATGTTTCTTGTTAATCCAGAAGTTTACTTTAAAGTTTAAGTTGTTGTTGTTCCCATCTGGTTATCTTCAGTTTTGAAAAAGATGTCCTGTACACACAAGGGTGCTTGTCAACTGGTAAGCAGCATTGCTGAAACAGAATCAAAAGGTTCTATGTTTGCTGTCTCCTGGTGCTTCCAGAACAAGTTCCACTTAACGAGCAAAAACATGTTTTTGTTCCCTCTGTTCTCTTCTGCTCACCTCTCATCTCTTTTCTTGCTACCACATTTACTTCCCTGTCCTGTCTTCTTAGGATACCTTTCTTTTTTAACTTTTGAGTATAAGATGTGAAACCTTAATAGTTTTTAAATGCTGTTCAATGAATTTTGAGCCTGAAATGTAGGTCTTTCATGCCTGAATGTCTTTTGAGGTACATTTTTGGACTGCTGGTGGCTGGAGGCACATAATCTTTAGGCATGTGTTTGTTCATGTACACCTTGAGGTATGTATTAAACCAGAATTATTCCAAAGAGAAAAGATAAAGCAACATAAATGTTAGTAAGATGTCTATATTTTAATTGTTTTTAATCTTCTTCTGTTGTGTATTTCATCAGAACAATATTAAAAACTTTTTGAACCTTATGGCTATTCTTTATTTGTTCTACACCAAAACTGAACCTTGAATTGAACTCTGCAGGGTGAGAGGGACAGAAAAGTTATAAACAGCAAACCGTTCAGGCCTCTAAATATTACCTAAGATTGCTTTCCAGTGTCATGATTTTATGATCCAATATCTTCCAGCCTGCCAGACCTAGGAAGGATTGCCATCTCTCATTGCGAGGGAAGACTCTCCTCTTTCTAATGTGATAAAACATCCATTCAAGATCAGATGGCTCATGAAATACTGAAACTTAAACCTGTCACTAATCCAGGACTTAATATTGACTGTCCTGCATATCAAGCCAGTGTAGTTCTCTCTCTCACACTCCTTCACTTCTTGGTCTGAACCCCTGTACAGAAGGGGAAAAGAGAGGGACATTCATTTGGAGAGAAAGGAAAAGCTACTTTGTATTGGGCTCTGAAATTTCTTTTGAAAAATTTTAAAAAATCATTTTAAACAGTGTCTCTTTATTCTTATTATCAGGGATGGATAGTATATAGCCTCTTTTAAAATGATCTTCAAAAAACAATGCAGGAATTTTGGAGTTTTTTTTTTCCTCAACAGGACAGAGCTATAGTTAAAAAAAGGAAGGATAAAAGAAGAAACTTAAAAGTCAGGAGTTCAGCTGAGAGGCAGTTTGTGTATTTAACAGGTTTATGCAAATCTCAAGAGGATCAGTTAGAGGCTTAATTTTTTTTTTAATTGTTGCATTTAAATGATGAGTAAATTAAAATGTGCTGAAGGTAGCTCTGATAATTTATGCATTACAGGCTCTAAAAGCTTTTCTGTAAAAAGAAAAAAAGTTTTCCATTCATGTCAGAAAAATAATTTAACTGTATTCTCCTACAGTGATACAACTGATAGTAATCAAAAGGCTTAATCTCTCCAGAGGGCTCTTTAGGGACCTTCACAGAATGTTTGATGTCCATCCTGTTAACACTGGACTCATGTCCATATCATGACCTTAACCAAATAATCATTCTTTACCAGTAATTTTAGCCATTCACTATGTAAACACACCAGGGATTAACAGAAACCGAGTCTAAACGACACTTAATGTTGTGGGTAGACATGACAACTTCAGCATAAAACTGAATCACCTGAAGAAGGACAAGGGAAGTGTTTGCTCTTCCACTTTCAGGGAAGTGTCTTTTTATCAAGGTACTGATGTAATGGTGCCTGAAAAGATCTGAACACAGTAAATGTTCAGGAGGTTGGTATTCAGATTTTCTGTGGCAAGTTTTTTTCATGTCTCTGTCTCAAATCTTTATCTAAAAATGGGGCTAATGATATTTCTTTTCTAGGCCATATTTCAACAACTAGATTACCCAAGAAAGGACAACCTCAATAATTTTGACAATTCAAGCACAGTGAGGGTTTTGTACTCTGTTCTAGTTTCAAGAAACTAATGTGATAAAAGTTAATAACAGCAGAAGTATATGGAATATTATCTCTGGTACTGTCATTATACATCCTTCAATAAACATTAAATCACACAAATCTAAAAATAAAAAAGTACCTAAATTTTGTATATTCTAACTTTGTTAATGTATTTCTCAGCCTCCAATTATTAAACAACTATATATTCTTCTAATGATGTGTAAGGAAATTAATAAAGATTAAGCACCTCGCTGGCTAAACATATATTTATCAAATAGTCTTTTAATAATCTGTCATATTTAATAATGTATAAAAAGACATCCCTGTCCTCACATTAGCGTATGTCAGTCATTATATATCTATACACTAGGTTCAGAATGAAAAAAAAGTAAAGTTGCTGTGATGTCAGCCAAAAATTTGTGGTTTAAGGACTTGTTCTCTATTGGAAACATTAACTATTACGTGATTCTCTGAAATTATGCTTTATTTAGCTATTATGGGATGTTAGAAACATTATTCTTTCTAGAGACGGAACTGGTTATTTACCTGTACTAAATAAATTCTAGACTGTGAGGAAAGAAGAAAAAAAGATAGAAACGTGACTGAGTCTGAGGCATGATTTTAAAGGTACTTTTGCAGGTGCATATTGTCTTCGCAAATTCTCTGCTTTCAAAATATGTGGCTATAAACTGCTCATGTCTAGACCTGAAGATACAGATTTGCCTTTAATTCAAGCTTAATTAACTGTTATTACAAGAGCAGGAAGACATTGAGGACATGGAGGAGAAGGGTTCATAGCTATATTGATGGGGGAAAGGGCTGTTGGAAACCAAGCACAGAATATGTTTGGGCAGGGATGGCTTGGGGAGTGTTTGGGGATGCAGGAAGTAGCTGAGATGGAATGGAGAATGGCAAGAGGTTGAACAGCAAAGACAGCAGGATCAGAGTGAACTCGAACCTCTTCTCTTCAACACCCCAGCCTTGGTTTACTCAGCTCTGGTAGGAATAGACTCCCCCAAAAACTCTGACTGCAATCAGATTCTTCATTTTGCACTTCCCCAGCTGCTCTCAGCAGCTCTATAGCTCCTCTCCCTTTCCTTCCACAGGCAAAATCTTTTCCACTGTGACTTCAGCTAAAGCAGAGAAAATTTTATGTCAGCCATACCTTTCACTTTTTCATCTTTTTAGCTTCAGCTCACGTCAGGTATACCTAATGTTGCTAGTGGGGGAAGAAATTTATGGAGGTGTTTGGTTTGCAAGTAATGGCTCTGACGATTTGCATTGCTGTACCTTAGCTAGGTTTAGCTTTGTTGGGGCTTTTTTGTTTGTTTGTTTGTCATGACATCGACATTTGAGCATATCAGCCAGGTGGGTTTCTTAGCACATGTGTGTATATATATATATGATTGAATAAATGATGATGTTCCTTGGCCCACTAGTATCATGTCTTAGAACAAATGCCTGTTGTGCAGCAAAGGCACAATAAAGATTTGGCATGCAGCACAAGACTAGTTAAAAGAAGGCATGATTGGCATATTCTGCTCAAAGAAACCATTGATTAGTTTTTGTTATTCACTGAAGCAGAAACAGAAACAAACCAAAAAAATCAGAAACAACCCCCAGAACCAACACCAAACAACAGCCCTCTGCCTCATAGTATTTTTACTAAAGCGCACAAGGAGAAACAGATATTCTGTGAGGGTGGATGTGTGTGTGGGGGGAATCCATAACTGCTAACACCTCACAGGTTTAGGAGAGCATGTACATACCAGACTCTGTTTATACAAAATAGGGTGTTTATATTTGTGTATATACAGCAACAACCTGCAATCCCCTTAGCTGTTGCTTTAGCAAATCTGTATATTTTTAATTCGATGTAGGCCTTCCTCTGCTAGTTAAAGTTCAGGAAGCCATCCACTAGGCACATAAAAGGAAATGCCCTTTCATCAGCTAACAATGTCTAGCAAGTCCAATCAGCTGGTCCACTAATGTATTAATACACAGTAATTTACTTTTTTTGTAGAACTAATTTCTTCTCCATGCCACAATAGCTGTGTCGTACTTCAGAAGTGTCGGGGAACTTCTGCATTCCACGCGAGGGCTCACCAACCCTGTGACTGTGCACTCATACAGTTAACCCTGCCACTACATTCCTTTCTGTTTCCTTGTTTTTCATCACACTTATTTCCCTTCTTTCCACTCATTTAACCTTTAACTAGCTCCAAGATACACTCCTTAATTATGATCATGGTAGCAGGTGACCTGAGGCTTTTCTCTAGTTAGCAGGACTGACCTTTACTTGATTTGCCTCCACCTCACTGTTTTTGACTACCAGCTCTGCAAGGGGAAGGGAAGCAACTTGTTTTGTTAAAGCAGGGAGGAAAATAATAATAAAAATAGTAATAGTAATAATAATGAAAAATGTCAGCCTGGTAAAATGGTTTCCTGCTGCTTTCACAGCCTTTGTCAGTTGTACTCACCATTAATTACTCCCTGCAGGTTGACTGACCAAACAGCAATAGTGTGAGAAACAGCCCAAAGAGTGGAGTGAGGTTGGTGTTTCATGTTTACTAACCATCAGACATGCTGTGGCTAGGGAGCCCTTTCAGCTCTGACAAGGTGATGCTGCTTAGTAATATCCAATCTGCTCCAAGTGTCATGAGTACATTGACAAATGACATTTACAAAGACTAAAGAAAGAGCTGTAAAAAGGAAAAGGATATAGCAAACGGGAGGAAAAAAGAAGTACAAGCGTGGTTTTCCCAAGTCATTTTACTTCTGTACGTAAACAAAGAGCTTGTTAGAAGGAAGAAAAAAAAATGAACTCTGTCAGATCGGAGTTCTGTACGAAATTTCAGTGTATCAAATTCCACAGGCTGGATGTTGCAGCTGAGACAAAGAAAAATGAGAGAGAGTCCTGTCTGGCTTGCATTTATTTTTTTACACAGCAGTTCTATCATAATGGCTTTTCAGTGTAACCCAGTTAATCTCTTAATTTAAAAATTTATCAGTATTTTTGCTTGGTACACATAATCCCTAATGTCATGGTCAGAATTTGTGTGATGTGGATTATGTTTCCTGAGTTTAAAATAACTTGCCTGCATTCATGACAGGAAACATTTGCATATACCTGTGTAAAATGTTTAGCTGGCCTACATCCCTAACTGAAGCCAGAGGCTCTCTGAAGAAAAAAAACCAAACAGGTGTCTTAAAAAGCTCCTGAAAATCTAGGTATATACACTGTATTTTCCTTCTTTCTTCATTTTGGAACACTTTATTGAGAGAGCAGTTGAATTAGCATGAAAGCATTTATGCAAGACTGGAAAGATTCTCCCAGACATGAAATTGCATGCAACGTAAGAAGGCATCCTTTGAAGCAGGTCTTTTTTCAATACTGAGAATGCTACCGTGCTGTTTGGAAGGAAACAGGAAAGCTGAATACCAAGGGGTAATGTTTTATATTAAATGTTTTGTACCCCAGAACATATAGTACAATGGAGATTTTAGAGTGGTAGAAATGTAATTACATTAATAAAATCATGTCTCTGTGCTAATTGTACAAGGAGGTTCAGGTTAGAAGAATAGCTTTCTATTTAATGTATTCAGGACGTGTGTTGACACTTGAACAAGAAACAGTAACCAGGTAAGGGACAAAACATTGCTCAAGGATTCCCGTGAGAAGCTGAAGGACCATTTTTGTCTCCTCTAGGCAATACCCCTGGAAATCCGAACCAGAGTGAGGGACCTGTCAACAGAAGTGCCAAGGCACTGGCACAAGATTGAATGATATCTTACCTTGGTTCATAAATAGTAACTGCAAGAGTTATCTTTTGTTGAAAGCTGTTCTCTACTCTTGCAGAAGTTCTGATTCAATTTTTTTTGATTCATTTTTCTCTGTCTCCTACAAATGGTGCTCAGCTTAAGAGAACAGAAATCGTGCCATGAACATCAATCACAGGTAATCCAAAAGGAAAACCTAAAGTAGTATTGTGAGTCTTGAAATGATTCAAAAGTCATGAGATTTTTCTAAAATAATTACATTGAGACCTTTAATTTTCTATAGTTTTTTTGTTTTGATTTGTTCTATTTTTTACTTTTAAGAAAAAATTCTGTATTCAAAAGCATATGAAATCTCTTAAAGGTCAAGTCCCATCTTAGACATGCATGCAACAAGATCCCAACGTTTCTTCCTTTAGGAATTCCATTTGCACTGCTTACTGTCCTTCATGTTTCGGATATCATCCCTCCCTACCCTCTTACACACTCACTTGCAGCATCAGCAGTACTTCTCTCTAACTCTTAGAGAACTAGTATCTAGTCTGTGTTGTCCTCTCCTTCCTGCCCCAGGTCAAAGAGGAAGAGTCATTTTGCATATGGTCATGAACGGTGTTAGCATAATTGAAAGTAAAAGCAGGTAGTAACATTTTTATTAATTAATAGAAGATGGTAACCATGCTGAATAAAGTTTGACAGCTTTGCCTTACCCTTTCATAAAACAGACAATGAAATACTCCATAACGCCTAGGTTTATGATAATGACAATGATAACAATTGGCAGCACCGCAGAAATGTAGTCTTAGATAAACAGGGCAAGCACTCTGCCAAGAATAAGGAAAAGGAAGGTACCATAGTACAAGTATTTGGCTACAACAGTTGGAAAGACTAAAATAAAAAAAAAAAATAAAAAATTCCAAGGGTCAGAAGAAAGGTCAGATGTTAGGTTACAGCAACTCCTTCCAAAAGTTCTGACAGCATAACAAAGAAATGAAAGTCTTGGCTTCACTGGAGTCTTGGAGAAAATCAAAGACTGTCCAAGTGCCCCAGGCAGAGGCAAGTTTTCCAGAACAGTCTAAGCAGAGGGCAGGTTGGGACCAGAGGGAACATTTTTTAGCTGTGCAGCTGTCAGTGTGTGAATTAATATTGCTTACATTTGGCTGTTATTTTAGCACATTTTTATTTGCAAATAATAAATTTGTTTTGCTTAGTGGATGCTCCTAATGCTAGGAACAATTTGTGACAGTCCTTAAACACGTGACTGCTGGAAAGAGAGAAGCCTTTAAATAATCCCTAAGCAATTTAATTTGATGTTATCGATCTACATTTTTTAATTGATTTGAACAGCATTACAGGAACAGCATTCCGTGTTTTGCCATTTGAATCACTGTCTTGTTACTGTGCTGGAGTCTAGACACTGTCTCAGTTTCCAAAGGGCACGGGTGTCTCTGATGATGTCTTCCCACAGAACAGCGCTGATCAGTTCAGGGTAAGATATTTTTGCCTGTTCATTACTACTTCTTTGATAACTTCATCTGCACAGTCACCAATTAAAATTTACCTGCTTTTATAGTGTCTTACATTTACTGCGATGTTTTCATGCTGCTATATCCTTAGAGGTGGTTCAGACACGTGACAAAAACAGGCTGCCAGAAGAAATGGCTCTTGTTTGCTGGCTAGCCCAAATTCAGAGAAGCCTCTCAGCACCAGCAGTGGGGTGGGTGCCTGCCCTGAGGTCCCCCAGCCCCATCTGTTTGTCCCGGAGCATGTTGCAATCCTGTGAGTGGACTGAAAACCTGCCTCACCTGACCAGCCAGGAGGAGTCATTCTGGCCTTCAGACCAGTCCTGCCCACAGCTAGCACCCATGAGCGCCCATGGGAAGCCACACAAGTGTTGCCTTTACAGGGATGTAAGCATTTTTTGGGTGTGCTGAATTATGTCAGGGCTGTCCTGGCCCTGTGGTTTTACACGTGAAATCACACTGTGGGGCCCAAGCGTAACAAACCTGCATGGTTTTGGGCAATTTGATATTACCTTTCATTCCCTTTTCATAAAGTCCCTGTGGACTACAGAGCTGTGTGACAGTGTTTGGTGGGAGAAGCATTGCCATTACCTCCTGCAACTTTAATTCTTCCACGAGATATCATTATAGGATTCCTTCGTATACAAATTCAAAGTTACCTAATTTGTCTTTTTTAATTCTAACAAAATGGGACGACTTGGTTTTAAAGGTGACTTTGTATTTAAAAAAAGTTTAAAATGTGTGAATAATATTTCCAAAAATAAGACTGTGAAACACAAAGATTCATAATGCCTTTTTTTTTTCTTTTTCTTTTAAAATCCAAACCATTGTACAGGATTCTAGAAATCAAAATGAACAAGCCACCATAAAAAGTATCGAAAAATCCTATTTTGAACAAAACACATTTTTCAAAATGTCTCATCTTCATTACATTTTTTGTTTCTCTTTTTCCACCTTTTCCTTTGAGATTTTTCTTTCTAGATATTAAGTAGATTTTTTTTCTTTGTTTTTAATGCTTAGTGAATTAAAAAAGAAAAAAAAAAAGTATTTCCAGTTGTAACTTGAGATCAGGAGCAGTTTTCTAGTTAACATGGTTATAAAAGTGACCAAATTGCTAAGATATGCTTATGTTACTAAATCTGCTTGTACTGATACAGAAGAAATGATAGAATAAGCAGTAAGGACTTTAGTAGAACTTTTTAAAAGTGTTAGCGTGCAAGTATTGCTTACAATTTTTTATTTTCTAATTTTTTTTTTCCGTTCTTACAAAGTTTTATAATTTTCTGGTCAATATTTGTTAACATAATCCTTTTTTCCAGACACTCCGTTTCTTTTTATTTTCTTTCTCTCTGGACATCATCCAAAGTTCCTTTAAATGAGTGGGAAAATTGCCCTTGCCTTCAAAGTGTTTTGCAAGTGATCCAGTATCTGAATCACTTATTATTGACTTTTCATTATCTTCCTACTATTCCTCATCGTCATTTTTATATTTCTGTTTTGTTTTTCCAAGTTCATGTCTTCCTCAATTCTTCTGAGTAAGAAGGCTTGAGAACCGTAAGTATTATGCATATTATGAAGGACATGTCTCAAACAAGAACCAAGGAGTCTCTGTGCTTAAAGAAACCATCAAAACTTCAGAATTGAATTGAGCCACATGTCTTACTATCATTAGGTTTTCCGGTGATACTGGGAAGAAAATATAGGAGTAGTATCTAATGGTCAAGGAGGTTTTCAAATCTATACATCCTCTGGTGTCCTTAAATGATTATTTTATATTGATTTATTTTTATGAGAAAATACTGTTAGATATATTTACCAGAATACAGGGGTTGTTATCTTTACATTAAGAACAGAGATTCCTTGGTTAAGAAATTCATTTTTGCTTGCCTTGAATCGTCATCCTTCCTGTTGCTATTCCCTTACCCTTCCTTCTTCCTCCTTATGCCTTTTGTCTTCCTCCTTTCCCCCTTTTCTTTCCCTTCCTTTATGTCTTCCTTACCCTATTTATGTATTTAAAACACAATTTTCTGATAAAGCTTTTGAAAAAAGTATCTTCATGAAGGTAAAGAAAGAGGAAAAAAACCCAACAAAACAAAAACTCAAGACAGCATGAGAAGTCACGGTAAGAGTAGCATCTGCCATAAAGCTACAAGCAGAAAGAGTTAGTACCTCATTTATTGTCAAAATGGAGCATATGGACAGCGTGGTGTGTTGTCATCAGAACATGGTGTTAATTAAAGCAAACATAAAGCATAACATGTTTTTAGAATTGACAAATCTACAGAGGTGTGTAATTTTATTTTTTTTTTAACATGTTGAGAATCAAAGATTTTTCAGCGACAAATTTAGGGCTCTCTGTGCAGTCTTTAGTCACATAGGTTAATTAGCAGCTTCATATTTTCCATGAATGAACATTTTCAGTTCTTTATATTCCAGATTTAACTGAAAAGCCTTTCATGCAGATTGGGCCTTATCCTGTAAGATGCTCATTACATAAGTACTTAGTAAAAGAGTGATCCTTAAAAACATCAATAGCTCTATGTATTTTAATATGATTTTTTTCTCATGGGTTGGGGTTCTTCAGGATCACACCCCAATGAAATAAATCAATAAATCAAATATAAATAATATTTCTGAGAGGAACTTGCCAACATTAAGAAAAAAATAAATTAGTACTACTTAGCTATAACATTTATATACCAAATATATGACTAATATATTCATATGAAGCTTACTGGGGCTGGCAAAAGGAAATTTAAGACCCATTGTTGTTTATTCCAAACAACACCAACATAACCCCCAGCAAAACCCCAATCCCAATAGCCTCTGAGGTAGCATTTGAAATACTGAGGAAAGAATTACAGATATATTTCTATAAATGCAATAAGAATTTCATTTAATTCAATAGGAATACTAGAGGTTTATTTAAGATGATAAATTTCTACTGGGGAGAAATGGCAGAAGGACTTCATTAGTACATTATAGGTTGTGATCCACATATTTTTTAATGGAATATTGAAAGACAAACAGCTATTGTGGGTCCTCACTGTCCATAACCTTATTTTCAGAGATGCTCAGCTCAACATAAAACTGAGTGTAGCAATCAACGTGTCATTCCAAGTTTTCAGGATTCCCCTCATTTTCCCCTCATAAGGGTTTTCTTTACAATTCATTGTAGCACCTAGCTGTTTGAATATACCAACTATACCATCACATTTAGCTTGACAAGCTCTTCTCATCATTGCCACCACATTTTGAAAATGTATTTCTGGAATATGTGTAGAATGTCCCATCGGTGTCATTTGTGGCTCTGACATTCAGTGGTGTTATGTTCTGCAACCAGTTTTGCATTCAGCTGACACTATTGCTCAGGAAATGGAGCACCTCCTTTTTCAATTCCAGAATAGCCATTTGCTTTTTTTTATTTGCCTTTAAGCAGGAGAGCGAGGAATATTTGAGAAATAGATTACTGTGTATCTTTGCATAAGCCTTAAATCTGGCTTCCTGAGAACTTTGATATGTTCTGTAAAAGGTATATTATGTGCCCTATTTATGCTTGTAACTTTAACTCACGCTGTATAAACTGAAAGACAGACTGTAAAATACTGAGTGCAAACTGCAGAATGTTTTTTTTTTTTTTTTTCTCTTTCTTCCCAAAGCTGAGCTCTTCTTTAAAGTGTCTTTTTTCATCTTTATCTTGGGGCAGTAGTGCTTATTAGAATATTAGGTCAATCTTCTTATAAACACGCCTTGTCATTTAAACCTTTCTTCTTTCTTTTCCTGGTTGGAAATCACACTGTTATCATTTTCTGTTGAGTAATTATTATAGATGCATTAGCAAAGACCAACCCTGAATTTTCCATTTAGTAAGATGCCTGGTCAAACACAAAAGGAATGATATTTGTGTTCTCCTTCCTCCTTGCCCCCCACATATGGGAAATTATTCCATGGAAGCAGCATATGAAAGAATTACTAGAAAGCAGGTTTTATATTTTATCACATAAAATTAATCTAATAAACAATTTATAATTTTATTAAGATCATAATATTTTAGGTGATCATTTGGTTCTACGACAAGTCATTTCATTTAGCAACCATCTCTCATTTTCTCCCGTCATCTACTTTTTCTTATAGCCTCATTCTTTTCTAAATGTCATCTGGTCTATGACCATTTTCTAAGAACAATTACTCACTAAGACTTGTGACATGGATCAGAGAAACACAGACCTTTGTTCTTGCCCCTGTGGTGTGCCAGTGCCCTGTGTGGCTGAGATTTCATTCTCAGTGACGGGCAGATCTCTGTTTCTCTTGGCTTTTTCAATGATCTTTACTCTGAGATATGGAAACTTTTGATCTATCCCTTTAATCTGAAATGCCATCAAAAAGACATCAGAGAAAGAAGCAGCCATCTTCTTCATCCAATTGCATGATCTGTAAATAAGCATTCGTATGTCTCAAAAACAAGCCCCACCCCTGATTTTGTTGTGTTTTCCTGAAAGATCTAAACAAAGATGGAATGAAGTTGTTTTGCTTAGAAAAACTCTATCTTCATCTAACAGTCTATTTACACCTCCTAACTTGTATGGCATAAGGGAATAAAATGACAGACAAATGATCTAAATAATTAATGTTAAACCTCCTACATTATATGACTCAACATCTGGTACATTTACAAGAAGAAAACATTAGAATTTTTATGAGAAGAGTCTCTGTTTAGTCACTGTAACTAATGTTTAAGACCTAAACATACTGTCATGTTTGTTAAGTTTAGCTATTACCCAGTCTCCTTCAGGGCTATACTGCAAAGAAAACATGACCACGTGCACTTATTTCACTGCAAAGGAAACTTGACCGCATGTCTTTATTTGTTGGATATGCATGGCCTCATTGACATACACCATATGGAAATTTATGTATATTTTAGGACCCAAAGCTGTTGAATCAGTCTTACTGTAAAATAAAATCATATCCTCTATATTAAATAACTGAATAATAGAAAATATAATGGGAGACGATCAGAAAACACCTTCAACTTCATTCTGCACAGCTTATGATTTTTTGAAAGTGCTGTGATAAACAGTGAAACAAAGTATTTAGAACCCCCCCAAAATGAACAGATTTAAAATGCTTAATCAGGTGCTGATGGAAATATTTGTAATACTTTTCAACAAATATGAAAATCTACCTGTGAAGGGAAAATTAAAGTAGGCCCTAAAAGTAAAAATTAAAAAGAAGTCACTGGCATATATTATTTTTTGTGAAGAACCATAAGTTCAACATATTATTGTTTATTAGTGATTTGTTATAAACCATAAAGTATAGGGGTTATTATATACCACATTTAACTGAATTTGCCTTTGCCTTGTTATTCTCTGATCAATATTATAAAGATAATCTTAAAATACATATAACACACACTTAAAGATTAAATAAAAAAAGAAATCACAGATTTATCAAAATCAAAGAGCTGGGTTTTTTTCTTTAAATATAAAAACTAAAAGGGGCAAGCAGGTGAGCTACTACAGACACAAATGAAAAACCTAAGGAGGGACTGGAAGAGCAGAGTAGGGCTAAGCTTTATCAGATGACTGCCCACCCCTGACAAAACACTGACATTCATGGCAACAGATTTCCAAGCACCTTTTCCCTCTCTTGCTCACATACATCCTTCCAGATCCAGTGTATGCTTGTACTTTGATATGAGTCTAATGTGGGGGGAAACCCCTGCCAAAATGTATAGACACCTTTACAAATTACAGAAAATAATTGTTTCTTTTAAAACCTCCCTCCTTCACATTCCTCTGATGTACAGACTAGCAATCACATACCCTCCGTTAACAAAATATCTCTTGTAGCCCATGTACATTACTAACCATATCAGACGCATTCAGAGAATTACTGAGCTGTTAAGGACATCATCCATAAATGCATTTGATATAGATGAATCCAAGCATAAATCCCCCTCTGTGTATCTTAAAAATATAGGTACGTTTTTATTGACACAATTACAGATTTAAAAAGATAGCTTAAGACCAGCTGATATAGATTATGCAGAATTTACATACAATGCTTCCTGAAATTTTCTGGACTTTTAGATAATAAAGCATAATTTAATGATCTGAATGTGTTTCTCTGCTGGATTGTTAGTCCTGAGATATTGCAAGTCTTATAATTCTGTAATGATACATAAGCTTTCTTCATCATTTAGTATTTACCCATGTCATTTTTCTTAATTCCACTAATCTGTTCACCGCTTTCACACTCAGTTACCAAAAGAGACTAAAATGTTAAGATGAATATGTTAATTTTTAAAAATTGTTGAGAAAGGAAAACTCAGTGTATAGCACGCATAAAAAATATTTGCAGCGTTTAGAACATAGCCTGTTTTCTGCTATTGCCACCAAGGTGAAACAGGTTTTTATCAATTTGCATTCTATTAAAGAAATGTCACAAAA
Source organism: Burhinus bistriatus (assembly GCA_013397275.1). Classification (NCBI taxonomy): domain Eukaryota; kingdom Metazoa; phylum Chordata; class Aves; order Charadriiformes; family Burhinidae; genus Burhinus; species Burhinus bistriatus. The sequence goes on from VYXH01001286.1 coordinate 130,755, forward strand.
AATAAAATTCTGAATTTAGCCTTAAAGAAAAATCTCATATTTTCCCAGAGTCTGGAAAAAACAAAGATGACTAATAGGAAAATCACTGCAGCAAGTGCTCCAGCTCTCATATACAGAGGTGAAATGTTGTCATGGATTGATAGAGAAGGAACACATTTCTTTCTGCAATTTCTCTTTACTCAGCAATAACCTTATAGCCAAGTGAGCAGAAAAATACCCATTTCATATGGAAAATACAGTACTTCCTTTCCTTGTCTTCCTTCCCAATTGGCTATTAAATGAGAATCTGTAATAAACCTGCTCAGTAGTCTTAATCTGTGGCAGAGGAGTTGTAAGAAATTATACTACTGTACAATATTAACAGGAAATCTAAGGTTTTGTGGTTTTCTAATTTTATCCCTGACCTTGTAGACACCTGTGTTACAAACTTGTTATTTTGTTAAGGGTGAATATTTACAGTTCACCTGCATTTATACTTCACTTTGTCAAGTTACAGTGGGTTGCTATCCTGACTGGAAGTAATCACAGAATTAAAGAGTTGGGTTTTTTATTTCCATGAGCAGCAATGGATCACTAGCTACCTACTGCCAGGTTGTACAAGCCATTTCATTTATGTGATGACATATGAGAGCTATAAGCTTTCATTAAGAAGGAAATTACAGAGTACCATCATTTTTTCGGGGAAAAAGTTGTCCTTATTCAAAGAGTTTCAAGTTTATAGAATAATATAATTTTTCTTTCTGAACTCCAAATACATCCAAATCCACCACAAACAAGTAATTAAAAAAAATCTAGAATATTAAATGAGGCCATGTTATTGGAGATGTAGGAACAGGACAAGTTAAATGTGCACAGATTCAGTGGAATAAATAGGTGTATGCTGATTTATATCATCTGACACTTCTAGCCATGAATCTTTCTTAGCTTTTGTAGATTCCCTTTCTACATCAAAGAAATATATGCAGTGCTTATCAAGGAGACTAAATAAGGGACAGCAACCAAAAGAAAATAATTGTCATAAACCATTTGAATTTGGAACCACAAGAACAGGGTGAAAATAATACATATCCAGGAAATGTTCCAGGAAGGATGCGCAGGACATTAGTGTTTTAGAGAGCAGGTTTATCTGAAAAGGAATTATGAAGAACAGCATTCCCAAAGTAGTAAAGTATCTGCTGACTACACAAAAAGAATTGCTTCAGAAACACACATCCTTTTACATGCCTTTTACCACAGGAAAACCATTAAAGTTAGGAAACTGTAAGGTAGATTACCACCCTGCTTGTGTATGAATACAATTATTAATACATTATTATTGGCACTTTAAGAAATTGAAGTACTTTAAGTATTAAAAAATCCTCTTCATTCCTCTTGTCATAAGCTTTCTCAACTTCAAAGAGGCTGAGCATTAAGCTGAATGTGGCTCTATGTGCCCCTGGATCTTGTGGGATATGAAGGAATGCAAATCTATTTTGCAATGTGCATTCCTGTTCTTGTAGAACCCTTGTTCTGCAACCAACACTGACAGCTGGGGACTTGTCTCGCTGTGGTCTTTGCAGAAAGCTTGTTGTAGGTAGGTCCCTTAACAGAGATGGGGAAAATGTCCATGAGCACAGTATGTTTGGGCTGATTTTCTAATGGTTTCCCCAACCATTCTTTAAAAAAAAAAAAGTTCCTCATGGCCCTAGGGGCCACTCAGGTGAGAAGGCGGCACAAGGCTTTCACTTTTGAGATGACATGGGCCCTAATTCTTCCTTTAATTAAATTTATATATGGTTTTTGACCTCAAATGAGTTTCTTATACAAGGATCAAGGATGAGATTTGACAACAGCAAAAACAGAATAAAGACTTTAGTCTTCATTAAGTCTTCCAGGCACTTAATGTACCTGGCAAACTTTATCTATTAGTAAATTCAATTAAAAAAAGAAAAGATAAATCAAAGAATTAATTTCATAAACACAGGTGCCTGCGATCACCTGGCCTACTGTGCTGTTTTTAAACATAAGGAATAAAAATATTTTCATTTGTAACAAGAGCCCAGTTGATCTGAAGATCAAGCACACATTGAGATGCATTGGAGGATCACAGTGCAGTGACATTTTCACGTCACTCTTCAGAGAAGAACTTCTTAAAGCATGAGATCATGCCATGACCAAGGGCCTTCACTGCAGTGAAAGTTCAGAAGAAGTGCGTGAATGTTAAAAAGAAAAAAGTGAGATATTGCGGGAAGATGGGAGAAACGTGGAGAAAAGAGAAGCAGCAATCAGAAGGGCGGAAAAGAGGCTGAGAGATTTAAAAGGTGATTGGAGCAACCTGGTAAAGGAAGGATCAATATTAGCTGAGGGAGAAAAAAAGGAGGCAGGAGCACTGAGTTGTTCAGAATTACTTTTCTGAAGAGAAACAGGCCTGGGAAATTGTCTACTAAACCAAAAAAAATTAGTACTGAATCTTCACCCTAAGAGATTAAACCAGCTGTGAGGCAACTATTATATATACATTTTACTTACACAGAACATTGAATAAAAAGGAAAGGTTTGAACACCTACTGTACATTCAGTGATTGTTGAAAGGGGTTGGACAGAAAACAAAGCGCTTTATTTCCTTGAAAGAGTATGCCATCTATTCTTAGGAATTTCAGCAAGTCACATCTGCCTACCACAGGGTCTAAGCATATTATTCAGAAAAAGGGACTTTTTTTCTTTTTTTCTTATTATTTTGCAAGGTTATAACCTGGAAATATTTTCCAACTTCTCCTCAAGGTTCATTTGCACATTTTCAAGGTACATTTTCCCAATGAACTCTGATTACTGATGCCTATGGGGGATTATCTTTAAGCAGATAGTTCAAAATCTTGTCCCTGCTGCAACCTCATTTTCTTCTCATCATCTTGTTATGAGGCGATCAGTAGTTATAAACTTCCCATTACAGTGTGTTGGTCAGCAAGAAAGTCACACGAACGTTAATGTTTGTTAGCAAGCTTTTTAGCAGAGTAATAGCTAAAGTGGTCTAAGCTTTAAAACTCTCCAGTGCCAGCTGGAGAATCAGAAAATGTGTATGAGGCTTTAATTAACTGTAAAATCTGAAGTGAACTGCATTGCATGATACCTGGGGATTTCAGTGAAGAACGTACATATGTTCTCTCTGCTAATTGAAGATGAGCTGCATTTTAAGGGATTACATCCCCCGAGGTCGCAGAACCAGAGAGAGCGGAAGATAGGAGAAGAATTTTAAAGGCCTAAAGTAAACTTTCTGTTAATGGTCTGCCCTTTGCAAGCAAAGTGTATTAACAGTTTATCTTTAAGCTGATTTACTGCATGTTGTGTAAATTTTATATGGAAATGGGAATGTGGCACAAAAAGGATGTTTATATTTTTTCTGCCTAGCCATAAAACATAAAAATTGAAAAGCTTCTTATAGTTCTGTGACAAAGCTTATACTTTGTTTTTTCTTTTTCATTAAGCACTACGAACTATTTTTGGTTTGCTTTTAAGTAGTTACAGAAGTAGATTAAATGGAAAAGAAACTCATCCTGGCTGCAAACTCACCTAAAACATAGCGGACAATTACAACACTCTAGTGGCAGTGCTGTACTGAATTGTCTCTTTCAAAGATGCAGAAGAGCTGGCGGATTGCATGGGCATTTCACCTTGCAGCAGGGACAAAATACAGTACATTGTCCCAACGGGCGTCTTAAAGCCCTTAATTTTTAGTAAGAGATTCCAGCCCTCTCCTCCTTTCTCCTGCTCTCCAATCCCCTGTGCTTAGCCACTGGCTTTCTGGCAATCACTTGGAATATTTTCCCCTCTCAGCCTCTTTGCCACACATTGGGAGGTACCTACAAGAGCAAGCAAACTGACTCTTGCCCCTGGATTAAGTAAAGCTTTTCGGCTGCTCATTCCTCCACTTGCTGCTGCCTCTCTAGGATGAGCAGGGGGAGTAAAGAAAAAGTGAGATTAGCAGCTGCCTCCGATCCTTCCCTCTGGGTAAGACAGACAGTGAAATCGCTGAGCAATCTGGCATCCTTCAGACCATACTATAAAGTGACATATTAAAAACAGAGGAGCAGCTGAAACATTACATAAAAATGCTTCATTTTATTCATTTTAGATTTGATGCAATATTATGCCACCTCTTGAAAAGTGTTGACAGGTTGAGAGGGGCAGATTAAAAGGGCAGTGGAAAATGCTTTTAGGTTGAACAGAGGAAGCACAAGTTTTCAGAGTATCCATCATTGTCGAATTCCACTGAGGAGCAAAGCCAGTATTGTGGATAGGAAAGCACTAATATATTAAATTTGCAGGAAAGGAAAATGTATGAAGTGGCTAAGAAAATGTGGAGAAGTGGAGATTAAGTTGAATTGAAGCTGCTTTCTTGACTAAACACGTTGGAGCAGGGATACGAGGGAGAAAGAAGTAGATGAAATGGCCTAGAGAAATGTTTCTCCGGTGTTTCTCCAAGTGAGAGGGTGGGGTTTTTACTGTTTGACTTTATCCATTGCTTCTTCCCAAAACTGGTGTGTGACTGAGATGAGTAACCACTGAATTTGGGGGTGTACGTGGCTGATCCAAGTCTGTTACATGGAAATAGGCTGTGGATATTTAACATTTTGCAAGCTGTATGCAGTTCTAGTGCACAGTTTACCCAAGCTGAATGTGCATTTACCATAGTAAGTGGTTGCAGTAAGCAGGGCATTGCTCAGTGTGCAGTGTTTTTTGAAACAGCATGGTCGGATCACCTGTGTATTTGGAACCCAACTTTCTTGTAGTTTCTAGGTGGAAACTAAAAAGAATGCAGACTAATAAATGAGTAAAATAAATGAGTAAATACCTTTATTCACAATTCACTGTGAAAATCAAGTAGTTAATAATTACTGTAGCTTCACAGAATCACAGAATCACTGGGGTTGGAAGGGACCTCTGGAGATCATCTAGTCCAACCCCCTCTGCCAGAGCAGGGTCACCTAGAGCAGGTTGCACAGGACGGCATCCAGGCAGGTTTTGAATGTCTCTGGAGTCGGAGACTCCACCACCTCTCTGGTCATTTATGTCAGCAAAGTAATTGCAATTTCTCTTACAGTTGAAACAGAGTTTTGGAAATCACATAGAAAATATTGCTAACGCAATCTAAAATAATATGTGGTTGCTGGAAAGGCAATGAACTTGTTAAGATATAGTCACTTCCCAGATTACCTGCTATTTCATATGGTGCTAAATTAAAAAAAAAAAAAAAAGCTTAAGGAAAGTGAAGAAACGGAGTCTCTCTGTATGTTCAGCACATAAAATATTGAATAAAATCTGAAGGAGAAACTGCTTACATTTCCTTTGTATGAAGTGTGTGAGACATAGAAGATGAACACATGAAACAGCTCATATAATATTTAGCACAAGAACCTCTGAGGAGGTTAATGAGCTGACTTCTATTAACTTCAGCGATGCTATACAAGCACAGGATCTGGTACCTAACCTACAGACTCATAACAGAATTATTTTGGGTCATATTTCTTGCATCCTTAATTCCAGGTGACAAAGGGAGAAATCGTATGCTGTGGACACTCATAGTGCACTTCGCATTACTGCTTTTATAAACACTGAAGAGTCACAACTATTCCAGTCCTCCTTTCTTCTAGACTTCTTTATGGACATTGCACCTTTGATGTCATTCCTGTTTGTTCAGAACTATGCTTTGCTGCTTATTAGTACTATTGCTATTTACTACTGTATAATGGTGGTTTGACAGACAAATCCTGTGATAAATAAACCTAACTGTTAGAATTGTAAGATCTTTTCTTTGTAATTTTTATTTTAAATATAACCAATGCCTGCTGACTACCTGGACATATAATTACCTCTTTCATTTAAGTATTACCTCTGGAGTAAGCTCAGGAGTGGTTCAGGTGAGGTTTCCATGGCCGGGGTGCATAACGCGGCAGTACAGTGCAGCACATGGGCCTCTGCCTGATCCAAATCCCTGGCTATGTGAAGACACAAGGGGCTTTTGAAGCTGAAATCAAAAGGTCGTTCAAGGATCAGGGTGTGCATCCACCCTCCCTCCAGTAACACAGCAGTGAGATCTCCTGGGGCGGTCTCCTCTACCTTTTGTTCTCTTCTACCTTTGAACCATTCACAGGGATCTGTCTGCCCTTCTTAGTTACAGAATAAATGTCTCGTGCTTTTCAGACGCATGATTTTGGCATGCAGCTTGCAGGGCCAGGAAAGCTAGACAGTGCTGTACTAGACGTGGAGCTTGGTGGTTGCTGAACTTGGGAACATTTTTCATTCTTTGCATCTCATTTGGGGAAGGCAGGATATCCTTGAGTATCAATGACTCTGTCAGAAAGCAGAGGTATATTTACATATCATTTGCATACTGTAAATAGTTCTGTTCTTCTCATGAATCTTGCATAAAAACTGCATATCATCAGGCATAATGTGCCAAACAGAAAAAAGTTTGCTTAAGTTTTATTAAAAAACAGAGTTTGGATTAAGTGTTGACATTCTAAACATTGTTCTACAATCAAAAATGTCTTTGTTTGTGTAAGTACTTAGATTATGGTAATACTGCAATTATAATAAGCAGTTGAACTTTCCAGACACGGAGAAGGTACAAGCCTTACTGACTTCAAAATCCTAAAACAGAGTTAAAAAAAATTCCTACAAAGAATTTTAAAGAAAAGAACAGCCAAGAGTAGAAACTTTAATTCATAAAATCAAGACAAACCTCTTTTTGGCAAATAGCAATGTTTTTTTATTAAGAAGGAAAAAGAAAAATAAACTTTCAGATACAAACTGAGGGGTTTTTTTATGGTGGTTTTATATTCTTACACAAGAATCAGGTTACTGAATGGAATTTAACTGACTGGTAGTTTTCTTATTTGAAAAATAATTTTTAAATTTAGTCTCTTTTTTAACAATTCGTTCATAAATTTTGCAAAAAGGTAACTGACAGTGATATGGGATGCTTAGCACAATTTCTATACATTAAAAAAATGGGTAGGCTTTTTCTTTTTCTTATTTTTCTCTTTATATTCTGTATGTATTCAAGTTTAGTGGATCCATATGCATGTTCTCAGATACAAGAAGCTAAGTCTTGAAGTATCTGCTCCAAAGTAGCATATCCAGGCACTAATTAAAGACTAAAGTCAAGATTGCCTATATAATATTTCAGCTGTTCACCTCTGAAGCAAGTTCCTGATTGAAGCTCTCCACAAAAAGTGACCTTCTAGATTTTCCTATTGCACACACAAACTATGTGACTGTATCTGAGCTCTGATTAGCCCCAATGTAAGTGGTTACACAGTACTCAAAAGAACAGTGTTTGGTACCATATCTTGCCAACTACATCTTTTTGTTGTAAAGAGTCTAGACGGAACTGCTGAAGGTGTGTAAAGTCTTAGCAGGCTTAAGAGCCCCAGTAACCTATGGCAATAGATTAAAATTAGTTTGCTAAAGTTCATAACATCACTAGGTGTCTCCCCATTTCTCTGTCAGCACAGGCATAGCTGGTCCATCGTATTTATTCCAGGGTTGGGTGGTAATAGCATTTTCTGCTGTCCAACTTCAGTTGACACCCAATATCTGTTAGCATATTAAGGCTCACTGTAAATTGAAAAAACTGAGAAAATAGCCAAGAATCTGAATGCACTTTATTGATTTCACTCCCGAGTTATGCTAGGGTAACATTAAGATATTCCTGCCCAGATATGGAAATGGATCCTACTTTACTAAGTAAAAAAGTGTTTTTAAGTTCTTGTGCTTTGGTGCTATATAGCTTGCCCGCCTATATCTTTTTTCCAGTTAAGCCTATAGTAAAGGCCAAATAATTTCTCTCTTATGACAGAGTAGAATTTCTCCCTTTCAGCCACTTTCACCTTCTGCAAAAACCTGTAGTTCCAAACCTGTTGATTCTCACATTACTGCCATAAATATCATAAAGCTTTTAGTAATTTAAAAGAACTCCTGTGTTTTGCTGTTGTTGATGTTGTTTTTCATAATCAACATTCTTATAAAACATACTTGCTGACTTTCTGCATTTATTTCAGTCTTGGCTGATGTTGATGTTGTGTACTTCCAAAAGAGGATAGAGGGAGAAGACAGACTAAAGAAAAAATGGTAGATCCAAAACAGTATTCCAGAAGAATGCTAAGACCAAATTGTAATGCAATGTGTAGGAAACTGAGGGAAATGAAACAAGAATACATAAAGAAAATGGTAACAGCAGTGGGAAGCAAAACAGTACAAAACAAAAAACCCTATGCCTTAAGTTACACAAATACTGTGAAATCCGTTTTAAGAAAATGCCATTATCCTTTAAAAGAAAATATTTGGCTTCTGCTCTATTTCTACCCTTTATACTTTATTTTTGCCTGATACATTCTTTCTTTGCAGCGCTAGCTATCAGAAATACAATTAAAATTACATAAAATAAACTAATATAAACTAAACTTAAATTAAATAAGTAAAATAAAATAAAATAATAATAAAAAGGTGAACACGCAGTTTTTGAAATAGACATTTGATTCCAATGCCTGAAGCTTTAATGGAGGCACAAGTGTCTCATGGTCATCTGTAAAACCATGTAAGTTAGCTATCCTGGAGGTGCAAAGGGAGAGATATATGTGCTAGTGAAAATAAGGCAAGATCAGGACTGAGAGTTTTAAAGGGGAAGGAGAGCTGTGGACATTAATTTGGGAAAAAAAAAATAGATGAGGCACAGCAATATCTCAAAGTTGAACTAACAGTCTTGACGTGAACAGGCAAGAGAGCCGTTATTGGGAGGGGAAAGTAGATTCATACTGGATAGGACACTGAAGGTGGCTATCCTAGGTTAGTATGGCAGTAAGGAGAGCCCACCTGTTAACTTCCAACTTGTTCTCCTTAGTCTCCTGATGGCCCCAGAGGCTTGAAATCCTTCTTTTTCTATTTTCTGCCGTCCTTTGGTAGCTAACATACAGTTAAAGTTTCTCCTCATGTCTTGTCTTCTCTTTTTTGTCCCTGTTTTCTGAAAAGCATCTTTCTGCTCTTGCTTTAGTCCCACCTCATCTTCCTGCTGAGATTAGTGATTTTTCTGCAAGGGCACCTCTTTTCTTTTCTTCTTTTCATCTTCTTTGCACCTTTCACCTGTTTTCTTTGTAACTCTTAAGAAAGAAAAAGAAGAGGCTGAGTGAAGAGGCTAGAGGAAATGATCACATGATACTTTAACTCTTCTTCGAAAGACTGCTTTGAATCCCATTATTTTTGGAAAGCACAAAGCCGTCTACTGTAAGTTTTTTTATGGTAATATTCTCGTCCAAGTTTCTGCATAAAATCATGGAGAAACTTCTGTGGTTCTCTAAGAAAGAAAAATGAGAGGCAATTGATTTCCAGACTAATATATATAACATCCTGCCACATTCTGTGCTGCTATTGAAGGCATAAAGCGGCTATATCATCAAATCAAGACAGTTGCTAAACGCTTTTAGCTTTTTTTAATGTATTTTTTGAGTATGCATTTTTAATTCTGAAATTTTATACTATTCTTGCTCATTGAGCAGTAGCAAACACGAGTAAAGTGTGCTTGTTTTAGAAGGGAGATGCCATACTTTGGAATCAACCTTGGGCAGCTCCAATGCTGAGCTTTCTCTGCTACTGCCCACAGCAACAACGTAACGCTAGTTTCTCATAGGATTGCTATTTCTGAGATACGTCATCAGCTGTAACACACTCTTGCCCAAACATATCTTTGGATAACAAGGCAACTTTTTTCTGCTCATCCTGGTTTGATGTATTTCAATGCCTCCCTATATTCTAGAGATAGTAACAGCACACTCTGTTTCCCCCGTTCAGCTCTTAAGTGCAATCCATTCTCCGCTAAGTACACACAGGAAGTTTTCACACAGCTGGGATTCTCTCACTGAAAAGTATTGAGATAAATTTGAGGGAGAGCAAAGCTGCTTCGTTGTCACTACAAAGCAGTTGAAAATCTTCAAAGTACTACAGTGTATGCTGATGACATGCTAAATTTCCATTTACTCTCAAAACAAAGAAGAAAACAGGAATATTCTAATGAAAACAGTAGTGTATGTTATCTGCCATCACTGTGAGGCCATTAAACTGAACAAGCAGAAAACATACCCTTGATTATAGAGGTTGATTGAAACATTTTTCAGCTGCTTTGTTTGCATGCAAAACATATCCTGGTATTTTAAAGTAACTGAAAAAAAGTTAAGACAAATTCACAAGTCCAGTTTTCCCTATTGATGTGATGGAAATAATTTAATAAAATCACATGCAATTTTTTTGAGAAAAAGCTTCTGGATATACATGCAATGATAAGAGGTAAAGCAGCAATAGCTGAAATGGTCATGAACAGAAAGTAAGTAGTTTTGTATTTGTGATGTATGGATGATGATATGCATGTGTCTGAAGAGACGATCAGACTTCATAATGTAGCTGGCACTTCATAATGCAGCAGCCAGAATTTAAATATTTGATTATATAAATCAGAAAGTGAACGACACTAAAAATCATCTGTGTGATGAGGTAATTAAAATGAAATGCACAGGTATTTGTAACAACTAAATCAAGCCCAGAGTAATAGTATTTGCACTCTAGGAAGTTTCTTCTCCATTGTCCTTGAGGTCTGGCTACTGGCTACTCCCTCTTGTCTCCTCTTTCACAGGTCCTGTGTGAGGTGCAGACCTCTAGCTCCTTTCTGTGTCTCATATCTTCTGTTCTTGACATCCTACAGTTCCTACAAGCTCTCCCCCTTGAGCAGATCTGCTTGCTCCCCAGGAAAAGTGCAATTTCCTCCAAAGCAGAGGTGCTTCCGTGATAGTCGTATAGTCAGTGACGAGGTTAGCAGGGCCTTCTGGAGATTGGGTAATCCAGCAGGCAGCTCAGGACTGGCTTCAGCTGGGTTTTGAATGTCTTCATGGATGGAGACTCCACAGCCTCCCTGGGTAACCTGTGTTTGACCACTCTTCCACCGAAAACCTTTTTCTCATGTTTAAAGGAATTTCCTGTAGCTCAGTTTGTGCCCATCATCTCTTGTACTGTCACTAGATACCACTGAGAAGACTCTGGCTCCTCATTCTTTACTCCCATCCATGAGGAACTGTTACACATTGATAAAATACCCATGCCACAAAACCCACTCCTCTAAAAGGAGTATAACACCACTAGGAACAACTGAGAAAAAAATATAGAGGCTGTCACAGACTGCTTTTATTTGTTTTGTTCCAAGTCCATTAAAACACCCAGATGAAATGTCTTATCTGACAACTTAAAATACAAAAAATTAATTCCCTCACTAGCAGCCCTGTGTCCATCCACTCAGACAGAATCTTCCCATAAAACCTTCTACTTCATGATAAATAGCTGTTAAAAAGTACAACTGGGGTGTAACTTCCAGTTAGGATTTGTAGAAAGACTCCTTCATTTTCAAAGGACACAAACCTACTGCTCATTTACCAAGGGAGATTATACATAAGAACTTGGTAGCAAATACTATAATAACCTATATTAATTCCATACAAATAATGTATTAGCAATAATATCAGTCAGCAGTTCCTTCAGTCCTTGGATAATCAAATATCAGAGAATTCCTTTTTTTGTAGGCTTCTTCCTACACTTCAGGCAAATCCAAAGATCTTTGTTGGTGTGTATATTACATAGTGGACCATGTATGCCGATCTTCTTTAGCTATCTAATTGTGGGTGTTCTTTGCTACTTCTCCTAAATATGCTAGTAGGCATAAGTTGCAGCAATCCAACCACTGAAACCAAGCAACAGTCTCACAAAATTAAAAGCTTGTTATTCAATTTGTTTGACAGGTCAACAAACAAAATCAGCTCATACTTCATTTCCCTATTTTACATGTGCGCAACTCATGAAAAAATATTCAAATGAGCATTTCAGTGGCGAAGACATAAACATTTATGCAAGTATTACCAAGATTTATATTTATGGAGGACATGGTGAGAGATAATACAAAAAGTCCTGAAAGCAAAAGATTTGGTTGGTAACCCAAGCCTATGGGGACCCTTGTTTGAATACAGAGACACTAATCTCTGATGATAACTATCTGTATTTTACTTCAGTCTGATGAAACATTTTCTGGACAAAAAATCTGTGGATGTTGAAGATAGTGTGAATGCTTCAATTTTCAGAACTAGAAGAGAGTTCCCCAAATATGCAGAGGTAAACTTAGCTATGCAAATTCAGTTGGAAGTAACTGATTTTGCAGAAGCTAATACTGAGCAGAGATACGACGATAGGATATCAATTCCTGAGGCCTCCATAACTATTCCAATTGTAATAGAAATGCGAGTTTAAGATGGTTCCAGGTGCATGGTTCTGTTTTCAGCCGTGATCAGCTGATTACTCATCATCATCTGTTGCCAGCCAGCTGTCAGCTCACAGGGAGAGCATTGAAGTCAGTTTGGCTGAGCAAACAGAGTTATTTCTGAACTGAATGTCAATTGGTTTCCAAAGCAGTGAAAGTAATAAAAGTGGTGATGTCAGTAGCAGCAATCAAGCTATACAGAGAAGCATTATTTCACTGCCTTAAATCAGATTAAACCATGGCTTTGATTAACAATGAGACAATTTCTGCTCCACAGGTTCAGGCTTCTACTCGTGTATTAGGACAAAACTGTGTTATTGATAGACCAGAAACAGAGAGGAACTGGTTTCAAGAAACCCAGTTTAATGACTTCATTTGTCTACTTTTATTGAAAAGAGAAAAATGCATTACTGGGTTAAATTCAATGTTTCCTTTATTTTTGTTGTCCAATGGTCTTTACTGTAGAGGCAGGGAGAGCACTAAAATACATCTTTTTAGGAATACCTCAGCAGATATAGGTGTATGGGTGCAGTGGTGCATATGTTCTGTAAATTCTGATTCATCTGGACACACATGCCTGTAGATCCTATTCATGAATGACAACTCTAGTGTCTTGTTTAGGAAATGCTGATCATACTGCAAATGGACAGAGCAACTGTATGTTGCTTTTATAATAGAGAATTACATCCATCAGATTCATACGTGCCATTTCTAGAGAAGTTGCAGGTTGTCTGGAGTTGTGCACTTCTCAGCTGTGTGTTCCGAAATGCCAGATAGAGCTAGAATGTTCTCAAAATCTGCCTGGACAAAGGAATGAGTTCAGGAAACTTCAACAGCCCTTCAAATTATGAGCCACCATAAGCAGCATTGAAAGAAATATAGATCAAGAAAGAACAAACTGAGTCTGAATGAAAACAAAGCTGAAACTTGTATCTATATGGAACTATTTAAGGATGAATTTCAGATTGAAAGCCATAAAAAATTAATGTCTCCATAAAAAAGAAAACAACTTGATAAATATTTGAAAACAGTTTTTAAGCTTCCTAATTTTGAGGTCAGCCTCACGATCCTGCAGACAGTCTGAGTCATGATTTTTTTCAACCTATAGGACTGATAGCTCTACAACTCTCATGTGAGTTATAGGTTTCTATGCCACTAAAAAAGGAATGTTTATTACTCTCACACAAACATTGCTCATTAGCTTTCTAAAACAATGTATCAATATGCTCATTTTTCTTAGGGCTCTTGGCTCCCACCACCACTTCAAGAGTCAAAATAGAAAAAAAAGAAAGGATTTTAATATAGAATAGGAGCTACTGTAGAGAAATTAACAGTAACCTTCTCTTGGTGCACTGAAAATCCATCAGTGCTGACAGTCTATCAGCCAGACTTTGAAATAACATAATACACAAAAAAATATAAGCATTACTAAACATGCCTTAAAAAACCTCATAATATTATTCATTTAGATTAAACAACCATCTGGCTGTCTTCTTAATCACTTGGCCTAATTGCAAGGTGGTCATTTAGCACATGTTTCAAAGTGATATTCAGGTAGATGAGGTTACAAAGAAAAACATCTGTTTCATATCACAAATAATAATGAAAGTTAAACAATTAAAGCAGTGATGTGCCTCTGGGATTTGCATGGAGTCTCTCGTTAAAATTCCACAAACTAAATCAAGGTATGATTATACTTAATTTTCATGCCTCTGATGAAGCTTATTTGCTTTCTGGCTACTGCTAAATCGTTCCTGTAGGATCTCTACAGGCAGCTTAGCCTAAGCAAATATTTTTCACTAGTCTATTACCATAGACACAAGAAGGAATGGTTTTCTTTAGGGACTAGTAGGAACACAGTAAAAAATGCTGCATAGATATCTAAATGCCCTTATAGCAAAAGTACTTGAAAAGTTCCTTGCTTACTTCTAGTAGCATCACCTGTAGTGTTTATCCTATAGTGTGATGAAGTAAGTGTGCAGTGAGAAATAGCAAATGTTTTTAGTATGTATTTGTTGCCCTGCCCTGTTATCTTCCTTCTCAAACAAGTGGCTGTAAGAAGGCATTCTTTTAGAAGAAGAAATGCGTCGCCCTCATTGTCCATCACTCATCTAGCCCTATGGAGCATGTGGTTACAGGACAGTGGCATTCCCAGGCACAGAGCTATCATAAAGCAACATATTAAATACCAGATAATCATTCTGGCAATTTAAAAAACATAATTCATTTTTTTCAGATGACAAGAGAGATCTTTCCTTTTCGTATCAAACAGTTACAAACCTTTTTTAATAAAAGTAAATTGAAATTAAAGGCTGAAAAATAACATGAATTATTTTCTACTTTATTTTGATTCCTGTTTTGTCTAAATGCACAACAGAGCAAGATTTAGCTATTTTTATGTGTCATCTGGATGTCACAAAAGTGCATTTTTAAAAATAGAAATGAAGTTTAAATGAATATGTTTTACCTAGATTTAATAATTAAGAAAATAAAAAGAAGACACAGTAGCAATTGCCATTTGTAATGAGTGTTGCCTTTCATTGCCCTGTGTCTTTTTAGAGCCAGCAGGATTTATTTCTGAAAAAGGCACAAGAAAATTCACAATAGTCAGCTATAGCTGGTTTCTTCTCTGAAAATCAGAAGGCAGGGAACGTCTTGAATCATAGGAATTCAGGGAATGAATATTTTAGTATGATTTAGCTATGGAAATTTTCGTAAACTCGTATCACATATCTCAGTGGTATACTGACACTGGTATACTACTAAATTTTGTTGGTCTAATGAAATTTTGTGGCAGAAAGTTCCACAAAATAGTTGCATGCAACAAACACACAGGTTTTTTTTAAACCAGTTCTGAAGTACGGATATACCTACTTAACTGAAAGGTTTCATTCGCCGAGGAGACCAGCTCCAGTGCAGGCAAGCCTGCGCTGGGGAAGGTAATGGAGGCGGAAAGGGCCGGCAAGGGGCTCTTTTGGGGGCTTTTCGAAGCCGGGAAAGGCAACCAGCTCGTGCCAGAACCGGCAGCTCGAGGGCGGACTGCTGAAGTGGCAGGGGGCAGAGCCAAAACCACACGCGGCCGTTCTCAACGAGGGGTCCCGGAGTGCGGTGTCCGGCCGCTGCACACCCAGCACGTGGGCGGGCAGCCAGTGGGCGTCAGCGCAGCGAGGGCGGGCGCCCAGGGTGCAGCATCTGGCATGGCAGGTCACTGTGAGCCTTGCGACGAAGCCGGCCACGAGCTGGGTGAGCGCAAGCGGAGGAACATCAGCGTGTGGGGGGACGTGCTCAGGTGGTGTGAGAGGCAGACAGCAGTGAGTGGTCACCTCCTGGCTCAGGAGAAGAACATGGCCACAAAACGGCCCAAAGCCACTGCAAGAAAGAATGTGGGAACTCAAAC
>VYXH01001287.1:1159-16145 GCA_013397275.1 Burhinus bistriatus
AACTATTGCTTTTCTTCACTTATACTTTCACCACACATCTCCTTATTTACTTTCTCTCATTTTGAGAATGACCTGGATAATTTCGCAATAATCAATGTTCTAATTTCTCATATTCTGTTCTTTGCCCTGTATAAACCTGGTCTTCATTTGAAAAAAGTATTTGATATAGACATATTGGTAATCCCAAAACAAACCAAACTGCATAGCAAAATTTACTGTTGCTTCTATAAGTGTTTCTAACACAAAATCTTCTAGAGTGAAGCACCTCTATGATGTTAACAAGGAAATTGAATAATTTTAAGAAAAAAACCTATATAGTTTTCCTCGTCCCACGAAGTCAATACTTCTGTGAGAAAGCTGGAAAAAAAAAAAAAAGAAAAGAGGAAGAGTCAGGAAAAAACAAACCAACCAAACATATAACGAATGTGGAAAACCACCAAAGAAGGCTTTTATGAAACTGGAAATCAGAAGCCCCTGAAGAGAAATGATCCAAATGGAAGAAGGTAATTGAGTTAACATTTAAGGCTTAGTTCCTCGTGGATAAATAGACAGCAATCTCTGCAGAAATGTGTGTCTAAAGTTAAGTTCACTGTAGCATAAGTACAGTCCTTAATAAGAAAACATTTCAGTGGAGGGAACCAAGTCCTATTGTAATGCTTAATCAGGGGACATCTGGCTATATAGATTTCATAGATTAGTATAAAATAATAAAGGAGATCAAACTTAATGAGATCAAACTCAAAAGGTGTTCAAGAAAAAATACTGTGGACAAAATTTGTTTCCTAAATAGAAGTATACATAAGACCTCTGAAGAACAGATGAGATTTTCTGCTAATGCCAATAATGACATGCCTGTAGTGGTATGAGCAAACAAGCACAGAAGATAGAAGGGAACGAAAGGTTCAGTATAATATATTATGTATATTATTCCAAGAAAAAATACAGCAAAGGCAGTGAGATGAAAGGCTTGTAGTGAGTATCAGTTTCATCTTACTGCCCAAGTGCAAAACTGGGGAAGATGGTCATGATATGTCAGAGCACAAACCTCCTGGCATGAATGTACTGCACACATCAGCAGAGTAGTACAAGGCGTGCAGTGCGATATAACTGTAGGATGCACTGTAGAAGAGGAACTCAGCAGCAGTAATGTTATGTCCTTCTTGGCTTCAAGGTAGATTAAGAAACATAGAATGATGAAGTTATGTGTTACCATCTTAATACCATCTTAAAATGGGTCTAAAGGAAAACCTCAGAATTTTCAAAACATCAAAGTAATCTCCTCCCTGAAACTGAATTAAGAAAAAAGGTAGATCACAACACCACTACTAGAATTTTATTCATATGATTTGGTACATTCATTGAATATTCCGTCCACATAGAGCATTAATAGTATGTTCAAGGAAAATGTCAATAACTTAGTATCTATATAATAAGTACCTAGCAAAAACAACTCTGAAAGGAAATCAGTAAACTAGAAACCATGGAGTCTACACAGGGTATCCATAAATATAAGTAAATGAAAATAAGCAAAGTAATACTTTGACAAGGCATTAGATTGTATAGAATATCTACCAGAACAATTACAAGTCAAACATTCTACACGTCTAGTGTCAATATTGCCTGTAATATATGAATTGACGCAAAAAGCTAGGACCAAAGAGGACAAGGAGTTTTGGCATTAAATGTATCTGGGTATTTTTCACTAGGACAATGGGGGAATCATCTAGGCAGCTAAGCTTGTTGACTGCAGAAGATAAGTACTAGATAGGGCAAATCTTTGAAACAAAATAATAATAAGAAAACTTGATAGTCCTCCTTTGTTACATTGCAACATCACTCCCAAATGAACAAGTTAATCAGACCCAAAGTGTAAAGATAAATCAGGAAAAAGAAAGTAGCAAGGTAACCACTTTCACCACTCTAAAGTTGGCACTTCAAAAGAGTATTCAGCATGCAGTACTCAACCACACAAGAGATATTCCAGAAGAATGACATGCGAGAAGGTCTGATGGAAGTCAAAGTAACTTTTATGACATTTTAGTACATTGCAGCACAAGAAAAGTGCACAACAAAAACTTAATCACAGTGTTTACATATGCAGGAAATGTCACCTAAAACTGAATCACAACAAAATGTAAATCAGAGTTGCTCATATGAATTACTTTGATCATTCCTTAGAAAAAGGAAACATTAGATCTGATCCAAAATAGTGAAAACAATAAAGCATTTAATAGTCCTCACACGATCCAAAAGAGCTAGAAGTTTTATTTGGGATGAAGACCAGTTAAAATCCACACTGAGACTAATGAAGTTCAAAGAGCACCTCTGAGAAATGGAAAGACAGGTGCTGAAAGAGTGAAGCGAAATCAAGTTGTTTCAGTATAACAATCTGCACCGTCTGAAGGACACTATTGCTTCTGAAACAAAATCCCAGTATGAAATTCAGTGAAAACAGACTATAATAATAACCAAGGTACTGATAGACATTTCCTATGCATCTATAAGAGAAGCATAACAGCAGGAAGACTTCAAGAGACGTCAATGCAGCAGCACAGAAAGACACATTTTGCTACTACTAGTAAGCATCGTAAGCTATTAGTAGTAAGCATTTGTACAGGTCCGGCTGCAGTTTTCTTACCAAAAACTTGGCGTTTGGAACACGAAGCACTCCGATTTTCATCTTAAAACCTCAAACCTCAGAAGTGTAACTCTGAACTGAATTACAGGAGTGAAAGATAAACCTTGATTGCAGATCTTCACTTGCACACTTTTGCAGAAGGAGGTGATACGAAAGAGGTGGAGCAAATATGTATAAAATACTATAGTGTTTATCAGTGTCTGCCAATAAGTCAGAACATAGGATAACAGAAAAAGGAGTGAGAATGCAACAAAGTTACACCTTTCAAAGGCAAAAATAAGATCAGGATACCTTTCCCCAAGACAAAGTCTCAGAGATTTTTGGAATAAAAAAAGCAGATTTGAGCATGAGCTCAAGAGCAGGCTAAAGAGCATGACTGTGTCTGACTTTTAACAACATTTTCAGCGGAGTCAGTCTGAAAAGTGTTTGTGAATGTATGGTACAATGCTAAAAGCAGTCAAGAGACATATTTTATTAACTTAACATGGACATGCAAGTGGAAATGTTAGATTTGTGCAAAGCAGCCAAGGCAGGATTGCGAAGAACCTGTGGCAGTCAGTGCTGCACTTCCAAGAGTTCTGACAAGAACTGGCAGCTGCTCTGCTTGAGCACGGAGGAAACTGCTATTTGCTGATAGCTTGTTACAGTCATGCTTTTAAATACCTGAACAAAGCAGTATGTTTGTCAGCGCTGCAGTGAGTCAAATTATGACAATTTCCACAGACATGATATTTGCATTTCGGATCATGGACTACACCATGCTTTGGCATACATATTGAAAAATTTGAGAGTGACTGGATTTGCACATCTGCCCTCTGCAGTCTGTGCTATCAACTGTGCTATCAATGGCCTAATTGAATATTATATTCAAATAGTTAAGCCTTAACCTCTGTTTGCTAAACCCCTTAAGCACAGAGACTTATCTTTACGGCGGTGGGCGAGAGGGGTCCAACCAGTGATTTTCTTTTGCAAGCCTTTTAAGAACCAAGAGCTGTAAATCATTACATACTACAACGGAGCTGGGTGATTGACAGAATGAGAAAGAAACATCAGACTCACACTTTTCAGAACAGGGGCTGCTGTAAGAATTTTAGCAAAGGACTGGAAGACATGTCCTATGAGGAGGGGCTAAGGATTTTGGGTTTGTCTAGTTTGGAGAAAAGGAAGCTGAGGGGCAACCTGATTGCTCTCTACAGCTTCCTGAGGAGGGGAACAGGCTAGGGATGTGCTGATCTCTTCTCCCTGGTATCCAATGATAGGACACATGGCAATGGTTCAAAACTGCATCAGGGGAGGTTTAGACTGGACGTTAGGAAGCATTTGTCTACCAAGAGGGTGGTCAAACACTGGAACAAGCTTCCTAGACAGGTGGCCAATGCCCCATGCCTGTCAGTGTTTCAGAGGCATTTGGACAACGCCCTTCATAACATGTTTTAAATTTTGATCAGCCCTGAAGTGGTCAGGCAGCTGGACTAGATGATTGTTGTACTGAAATAGTCTAGTCTGTTCTAAAGTGTGAGTGATCAGTGGCAACCTTGTGCTGTAATTATACTGGTAGAGCACAAAATACCTTATGGAAACTATGAGACAGTGGTCTTTTCTCACACTTGTTAAGCTCTGGACAGCACTCTTACTTATGCAGCTATGTGTAGCCCATGGAAGTAGAATCTGTGGTCTGAAATATCATGCAAAGAGAGGGTAGATCCCATAAAGACTACGGCTTTGCTGCCAGCAGCACAAGTAGAATATCACAGACATTGGTGTGTCACCTACGAGGGCAAACAGCAATACTCATTTCAGCTACAACAGAATTTAGCTGAAGAGGAAGACAGAATATGATATGCACTGATACACTTATTAACTAGAGCATTAGTAATGTCATCTCCAAAGCTCTTGTACTTATGGACGACATGCCTTATACACAGCTGGATAACAACCTTCATCATTCCTTTACGAGAAGCACAGGAGGTCCTTCCACTTCTGGCTCCCAGTGGGAGTGCCCTAAACTAAGTTTCTAAGAATATATATTTGGGAATTTATAAATGTCCTATTTAATTTCCTTGGTCTTGTGGACAGTCCAAGCAGGTATAGCTAGACAGGCCACCAAAGCATAAGGCAAAGGCCTGGATGTGATCTCCATAGTCATCTTGTTCAGCCCCTACTACTGAAGCAACTACGGCGTGTAACCCCACTGACAAATTTATACAGCTTCATTGTGAAGATAGTTTAGATTTCTTTTCCTAGAGTTCTTGAAATACAGTATTTCTCCTACACAGGAAAGTACTGGTAGTGAGTGTAGCTCTGGCCTGCTGCAGAAGTGTCAGTGCTGCTCCAAATTACAGAGCCACGGACGGGAGTGTCAGGACTACGGCAGTGAAGAGTAATTACCATCATCTGCTTGGTAAGAGCCGTCCTACTTTAAAACTTCCTTGGGCTCAGTCCAAGGCGTAACTCCAGCAGTGGCATAAGAAACAGTGACAAGTTAGCACGTTTTAAAAGCACAGAAAAATATAGCTGTTTTGTGGTTGAATTTAGTGTATATATCAGCATAGTCCAGCTGTTCTTCCTTGTTTTCATTCTCTGATTTGTACTTTGAAATTTTAGTTGCTCACTGTACCACAGAGTCAGAGAACTGGTTTGTACTGTAGAATAACTGATGAGACTACTTAATTTTTTTTTTTCACCTGACAGCTAAGCTGTCTTTAGAAAAAAGTCCAGAAAGGCTGAGGAAAATGTAGCAAAAGGTGATGGCAGTTCTTTAATTTGGTTTTCTATTATTTTGAATCTATTCAGTATTCTTTGTAATACTGCCACTCATAATAACTGTATTTGGAATTAACATAGGTTTCATGTGTAATTCAATGGGTATTCAGTGTAACTTAGCAACGGCTAAAGCATTTTTTCTTCTGGAAACTGGAGCATGGCTGTTGATGATTTCAGTTGGTAGACTGGGAGGCACACATTACTCTGAATTTCCGATTTTCACAACTAAAGGTGTAAGTTGCTACTTATTTATAACGCAAATTTGTGTTGATTATCAGAAGTTGCATGAAGAATAAATAAATCTAGCATCAAAGCCCCGCAAGCTTTTAGAACTGTCTAGATCATAGCATGGGGATAATATTTGAACCATAAAGGTTAAGTCAATAGGCAATTAGAGCTACTACAGTGGGAAAATTTTTTAAAATATACATTGTTCACACATCTCTTCATTCCAAGTCTTTTATATGTGTGTGGATGTATTTGGTGTACCAAATAGCGTAAAGGAGAATTTTATTCTATAAATACATTTCTCTGAGGGCTCATGCTGTGTGTGGCAATATGTTCTCACTAAATATATAGTCAGAGGAAGCCTTACTGTATTAACATAGTTTAAGTAATGGATCAGTCCAAGTAAATGTATGAAAATTCTTTCCCTCAAAAGTAAAAATTTACATTGCAGAATCAATGCGCAGCAGAATACTTGGTTTGAATATTCAGAGGATTTTATAAAGGTTTGTAAAAAGTTACAAATTAGCAGCATAAGCTCACCTGTCTATAGGTCATTGATTTGCAATATTTAAAAGGCAGTATTCAGGTTTACTGAAGAACATTATCACGGAATCACGGAATTTTTAGAGTTGGAAGGGACCTCTAGAGATCATCTAGTCCAACTCCCCTGCTAAAGCAGAAATTCCTAGAGCACATTACTTAGGACTGCGTCCAGGCGGGTCTTGAAAATCTCCAGAGAAGGGGACTCCACAACCTCCCTGGGCAGCCTGTTCCAGTGCTCGGTCACCCTCACTGTAAAGAAGTTTTTCTTTATGTTTGAATGGAACTTCCTGTGTTCCAACTTGTGCCCGTTGCCCCTTGTCCTGTCGCTGGGAACCACTGAAAAGAGTCTGCCTCCATCCTCCTTCAACCCACGCTTTAGATACTTACAAGCAAGAATAAGGTCTCCCCTCAGCCTTCTCTTCTCCAGGCTAAAGAGTCCCAGCTCTCTCAGCCTTTCCTCATAAGGGAGATGCTCCAATCCCCCAATCATCTTTGGTGCCCTACACTGGACTCTCTGCAGTAGTTCCCTGTCCCGCTTGAGCTGGGGAGCCCAGAACTGGACACAGTATTCCAGTTGTGGCCTCCCCAGTGCTGAGTAGAGGGGGAGAATGACCTCCCTCGACCCACCGGCCACACTCTTCCCTATGCAGCCCAGGATTCCATTGGCCTTCCTGGCGACAAGGGCATATTGCTGGCTCATGGATAATTTACTATCTACCAGGACCCCCAGATCCTTCTCCTCAGAGCTGCTTTCCAGTAGGTCCACCTCTAACCTATATTGGTGCCTAGCATAACACTGGTTTTGTTTTTATGAGAAGAGATTTCTTGGAGCAAAAAATCTGCCATTGTTGACACGTTAAAAACACCAGAAAGGTCTGAACAACTTTTTTCTTCTGTACTGTTCAATGGATGTAATTGCATGATTTTGTGTTCAATTACTTTTTTTTAGAATTTTGAAGAAATTTTAAACTTCGTTGGCTGAACATTGTTTTATGAGTGCACAATAGTTGGCAGAGAAGCTATCAATATGTTGGTTTAATGTTTTATACTTACTATTCTAAATGTATTCCAAAAGTTGAGATTGTGTTTTCAGGGGCCTTTAAGCCCCTGAATGTGTATTCTAGTTGACATTTTGGTCAGCTGGTGTTTCCTGTCCCTGTGCATCTCTCTAAATTTTCTGTGCCCGTAAAACTAGAAACAGTAAAACAAGAGAAACAAACTGCTAAATTTTTTCTGCACTGCCTCGGTCAACTGGGAATGAACCTCAGAATTATAAACGGAGCAACATCACCTCAGAACATTTGTCAGACTTGTTGAGCTTGGCAACTTAATTGTCACAGGAAGAGGAGTAACAAGATAAATGGATGTTCTCAATATGTGGAAAGTCAGGAGTAGCCATATTTTTATGACCTTAAAGGAATAATCAGTCTTTGGGTCTTTTGAGATCTGAGCATATAGCTAAGTTAAAGTACAAAAACACACATGCTGGTCCAACATCATAAGTGTGAGAAATCCAAGTACCAATTTGTTTACTATTTAATTTGGTAAACAACCATTCCTTTTTGGTGCTTCATTGAACTATGCTGAATTCAGATCTGCTGGATAGAAATGGAAAGTCTCCAAAGATCATTATCTTTTTCTTTTCTACACAGGCCTCTGGATCTCATTCACTTTTAATGTATTTCCTACCCATTTTTTTCAAAACAGCCTTTTTGACATCTGTGAGTCTGTGATGTCCTTTTACAAAAACTCTTCACATTTTGAATCTAAAAATCAATCAGAAGAAACAGGCAATTTTATTGTGTGACAGAGCGAAAGCTTATATATAAGGGCAGAGAACTTCCATCATTCTGCAGATAGTGGGTGTAGGCTGATGAGTCTTTTGTATCACCAGATCCCAGTAAAAAGGCCTTTTTTCATGAAGAAATGAACAAATCTCATGAAAAAATGCCATTTAAACAAATTGGTATGATCATATATGCCATCAAAAATGCATCTAGCTGTCTTAAATGCATTGACTATAATTGCTGAAACAAAACATTACAATCTCACTTGTCTTCCAAACTTTTATTTAAAGATATTTGTGATTTATAAAAACTATTCCATAAGAATTCTTGTTTTCCCTTTCACCAGTTTTCTCTTATTCTGTGTAAATAATCATCCACTTTGATATATATCTTGTACCTTCACCAAATTCTCGAGACTATGGAATCAAAAGACAAAAGACCTTTTGTCTCTCATGCTTTTATCTGGGCATTTGCATTTCTTGATGCTCAAAGATGTGTGAGATTGTCTATTTTGCTGAATATTACATCACATATGCTTTATAGTATCTGTATTTGACTCATCTAACCTATATCAAAGCAATTTTTTTTTTTTTTAATTTATATTATCTAGTATATTCCTTTTTTGGCGTGCTTTAAGAGAAGTGGCTCTTCTTTTTTAAAAAAAATAATTTACATAGTCATTTAGAAATAATTTTCTGAGTTTAAGTACCTTCCTGTGTAGCACTTTTCTCACATCTGTCTTCTTTAAGTGATTTGTATTCTTTACTTTCAAATGAAAAATCTGGAAGTTAATGAATATCATCTCATCCTTTACTCTTGTTAAACAGTTCAAAATATTCCCTCAGAAATTATTCTACTTCCATTAGTAGAAATTTTCAATCCTCAAGAGAGAAAGGATTACTGTTGAGTTTGAAAATTGCTGCTCTCTGACTTCATGTAGTGACACTAGACTTGAAGACAAAAGCTTAAGAACAATAATAAAATAGGCAAACTGAACCCAAAGGAAAAAAGAAATGATTGAGCCAAATAATGTGAGCAGGATAAAGCCTCTGAACTCACTAGATGCTAGATGTGAAGAGTAGCTACTGGTGCAGGGGTTATATTTTACACTTCAGCAATTTCCTTCTGTATATTAGCACACAAGTGCCCTGTTAAAACAGAGGCTTTTTTGGTCTTTTTGGCTTTGTGATCCTGCTCAGGTCCCTAGTATACTAATCTTTTGAAAGAGTCATCCTTCACTTTGCTTAGGTGATCTCACTGTTTTCTAGTAAACAACTTCATTCTTTAATATCTACTTCTGATCAGTGCACTTGTATGTTTTGTCTGAGTGGTATAAATCTGACTATTGTCTTTTGTGGATAGAGAAAAAAAGATGTATGATTGCCACTGATGGGACAGTGTCTGAGCAGGAAAGTTTCAAATTTTATGAAGCTGCAGTGCTACAGTAGCACTGAAAAGCAACAACATCACTAGCAGAGTGCATTGTATAAGCAGATTCCTCCGAACCACATTCATACTTGACATCTCTACTACCGATAATTTGTGGTTAAAAAGTGTGTTATTGTAGAGAGAAATTCAGGGAACAGTTCATATTCATCCGTAGACATCATGACCTCTGAGGCACTGCTCATTTGGTAAATTTTCTCATGGAATAAGTACCAAAGGTAAAAGAAATCATTGCGATATTTCTGTAAGGTAGTGTGGAGTGAAACATTACATTACTGAAGTCCTCCTCACAGGGTACTCTCCTGAGGTCTAATACAAGAATGTTTTAGTCCTGAAGAAAAATGTGAATACTTTCTTAATTCAAACTGGTCAGCAGAACTCTGGGAATTCCTACAATTAGTTAATTGCAAAAAATGAATTAAAGTGAGTATATTTGGTGACAGATGCAAAAAGGAGTGTTCTTTGAGACAGCAGTGTAGCATGAAAAAGCAACAAAGCAGAAAGACTAATACATTTAAACAAACCGTAGAAGTGTTAGCAATATTTTTAGGAATGTCTGGATTATGATAAATCTTCTTAAGATCAAGCAATATAAGGACATTCTTAACAGAGATATAGTCTTTGTCATTAAAACTACGGCCCCAGTGCTTCAACAAGCTTCAAAATTATAGTCTTACATAAGATCAATCTTTGCTTTGTAAAGAATAAGCCTGGCTTAGGTTCACAGCTGAAAAAAATTGTTGCAGTTCCAGCCTGGGCATTATGCATATCAGTTCTGGATCCCAGCAAGCACATCAAACCTCATCAGCCTGTTCCAATCATCTTCAAATCGGCTTCCTCAAAGCTTCTGCAGATCTTTCCATCAGGCCTTTTGAAGGAAATATTGCAGGTGTTTCTTCTTCCCTCTCCCTGGCACAGGAACAGGAGAAGGAACTGGTGAATAGGAAGAAGAGCAGGAAAGAGGTGCTACCGTTTTGTTCGCAGAATGCAGAAATGAAACAAAATTCCTCCAACATTTGGCAATGTTTTCTGCTTCTCTTCCTTTGCTAACAATATTTGTTTGCCAGAGGGAACTACAAGTGTTTTATTAGAGAGGAAAGGCTCAGCCTGCTTTTCCATCAGCAGTTGTTGATTGCTACTCACCAAAAATATGTGACAAAATTAATCAAATAGTCCCTCCAGCCAGGACTAAAACGTGGTGTGACCTTTGCAGTATCTATTGTTAAGTCCTTATTAATTTACAACTGATCCTAAAATAATTCCCAAGTTACAGAGAACCAAGGAATCTTCTAACTTTCATAACTGTAGAAACAACAGTTTTCCAGAAAAAACATGTCCATATATTTTTTTAATTTATTTCCAATCATAATCCAGATATTGGTTGAAGAAAATGTGCATTCAAGTTATCTGAAATGTAACTATGGAAATGAACTGGAAATTAACAAAAATATAACAAGGTGTAGGAAATTTTCATTCAGTCTTAGCATTTGCCATTTTTTGTGAAGATGTGGCCCCAGTCTTTCTTTCCATCCAAAGTCAGAATAAATCTTCCTCAGTGCTAAATGAATTTTTTTCCTTTTTAGCACCTTTTGTTTGTAATTTCTGAGATAGAAGAACCATAGGTAACAATATTACAATCACTGTATATGCAGATTCAATATTCTCATTTCAGTAACATTCCGGGTTTTACTGGCGTGTACATTTATGAAAGAGTTTCACGTGGTACTTTCCATGTTTCCCACAGCCATTAATTCTCAGTTTCTTATTCAGATGAATACACTGTCTTTTTTCAGTCAAAAGAAAACTATAAAAACTCAGTATTTCTTGTTTTCCCTTTTTTTTTTCCCACTTATTGTCTTCTCATTGAGTCTTCTCTATTAATTTTATGTTCCTCCAGATATCTGAATGTATAACCTAGTAAATTTTTCTTTGGACAAATCTGTCCTTACTGTTTTTTATTGGAAAACACACTCAAGAAATAGAAATTACATCCCGCCCTATTCTCATTATGATAAACTGCACTGTTTCAGTGTGGTGTATTAGCTCATTCTGTTAAAATGAGGCTAGGAGGGAGAGATGGTTTCAGGAAGCATGAAAAAAAAAATTTCTTAAAAAACGGAGAAACTCTTAAGACCAAAGAACATTACTGTGAAAGTCTGCTGGCACTGGGAATAGGAATGTATGTATTTTTTATGTCTTCTTCCCCCCCTCCTCAAAGATGCAAATTAATCTATTCAGTTAGAAAATAATAATAATTGTTTACTTAAAAAAGCTAACTTGAATCGTTTCCAGCTATCTTTCAGCTATTAACTTTTTTTAGATCTTTTTCTCTTTCATGAGATATAAAAAGGGTTGTTTTTCATAGGATTTTTTTTTTTTTTTGAGAAACAAGGAGGGGTGGGAGTTAAGTAGGAGGAATTGTTTTGCTTCTGAGTCTTCTGATAGGGAAAAATTGCTGAAAGATTAGGCTTTTAAGAATATATTTACAATTTTCCCCTCATTTCATAAAAAAGACCATTGACAAGCTTGTCTTGGAGATGTTTAATTGTAGTTTACTTGATAATGACTATATATTGCTAATTCTAAACTAATTTATAATATTGCTATCTACATTTAGCAAGAAAGATCACCAGTTCTGTTAATGTTCCGGAATCAATAAATCATAGAATCATAGAATGGTTTAGGTTCGAAGGGACCTTAAAGATCATCTAGTTCCAACCCCCCTGCCATGGGCAAGGACACCTCCCACTAGACCTCATCCAACCTGGCCTTGAACACTTCCAGGGATTGGGTCTCCACAACTTCCCTGGGCAACCTGTTCCAGTGCCTCACCACCCTCACGGGGAAGAACTTCTTCCTAATGTCTAATTTAAACCTACCCTCTTCCAGTTTGAAGCCACTACCCCTCGTCCTATCGCTATGATGCCCTTGTAAAAAGTCCCTCTCTAGCTTTCTTGAAGGTCCCCTTCAGATACTGGAAGGTTGCTATAAGGTGTCCCTGGAGCCTTCTCTTCTCCAGGCTGAACTCATAGNTCTCGCCACTTTGACATTGACCAGTTGACTGCAACTCTTTGAGTGTGACCGTCCAGTCAGTTCCTTATCCACCAAGTCGTCCATCGGTCAAATCCATGTCTCTCCAATTTAGAGATCAGGATGTCATGTGGGACAGTGTCAAGTACTTTGCACAAGTCCAGGTAGATGACATTTGTTGCGCTCCCCTTATAAATCAATGTTATCTTCCAGACATGAATAGCACATTTCAGAGTTTCTTTAAGAATATCAAAGAAGTCATAGTAATTACAAACAATCTATAAAATCTGTTATTTGATAAGCCATTTACTGAATTATCTATTACTCTTAGCCACTTATAAATTCTGTATTTACAGCTGCTTAATATGAAGTGTGACCACAAGTGAAATCTTGAATTCTGTTCTGTAGAGTATTTTAACTGTTGTCTAGCTATTTATCACAAAATAAGAAAGAAGAAATTATACTGCTTTGAATCCACCTCCTACTTAACAGTCCTTCTCCTAGGCTTATATGAATTTTAAGACTTGTATATGTTGATGAATTGCATTATATGTAAATCTTTTGTTTCTGCCTTTCTGATGAATGTAATTTCTGAGAAACTGGTGTTAAATGGAAACGTTGAGGCATAACATGTCTAGGTTAGCTTGACTTCAGGCACTGGACAGTGGCTAACAAACTGCCAGTTGATTGCTTTTTGGACCAATATTGGCTCCCTGCAAACTATTTGTTGGAGAAAATTCTCTTGATTCTTTGCTTGTGCAACGTAAGTTCCTTGCTAAGCAAGATTCAGCAGGCCCGTTACCAACAATGCTTGCAAGATCCCTTAGCTGGATCATATCGCATCTTGTTTTGCTTATCTTGTTTTAAATATACAGTAAAGACAAAAAGGAGTAAATATATCTCATGTTTCAGCCTTGTCTAAGAAATCTAGTGATTTAGTGATCTACCAGCAGCCTCCATGAGGACGTGGATATTTCCCTTAGTAGCTATACCAGCTTAATCAGTCCTGCCTCCTCCCTTCAACCTGTGAGTCTCCCACCCTTGTGTTGTGCTTGGACAAATGTTTGTGATGGTTGGCAGACAACAGACTGTAGAGTAACCCCCTCACACCAAAAAAAAAAAAAAAAAAAGAAAAAAACCAGTAGGTAATGCCAGTGAGAGAAATATTTGTAACATTTATTTACCATGGTGCCTGAGGGAAAGAAAATCCTCTTCCTCACTTCTTTAAAAACTATTTCCCACAGTATTTTTTAATTTATCTGCTGTGATATTGAAAAGCCATCATCACTAAAAGCTCCAATACAGGCTTGACATGGAAGAACCTCCCAAAGGCTAGTTGGAATATTCTGTCTGAATGACACACACTTAATCTTTACCTTCACAACATCTGTTCTCATGGTTGCTCTCTGTAATTTCCTCACTTTCAATTTTTTTTTTATTTCTATCTGGTGTTCTGCTGGATGACCTTTTAAAAGTCCAGCTAGTGAAAAATATAGTAGTCCAGTAGCTGGAGAGCACAATTCCAGTATAGTGGCTTCATGTTATTTCTCTTTGTCATATAATGGTGCTTAACCTTTAAAACTTCAGGATATGGAACAGGGATTTCTTCTTGCCTTCTTTGGTTAGTTCCTAACTGATATTAGGCAGAGGCCAGCTGTGAACTCCTGAATGAATAGCACAGTGATATAGTAAAGAGAGTATGGGGAGGCTGAGGGCCCTTTGTCAGTTATACGACAACACAGAAGGATATGATCTCCCCTGCAACTCTGTGCACTAATGACAATGTTAACAATAAGGACTCTCAGCAAGGCATCAGAGTCTCTTAAATTTTGCCTCCGCTCCAGGGTAATTGTGACTGGAGCTACTGACTTCCCCAGCATGCTGCAAAGCATGTCTTTTCTGTCAGGATTTTGGAAAAAGCGGGTAGAAGGAAAGAAGTGCTTTGTGGAGGTTACAATACATTGGTGGATATGGTCACAGTCACTGTTGGTATTAAATGTAGGTGCAAAATGCAGGTGCATGTCACTAACCAGAACAAGGAGATTTGTGAATCCACTCTGAAATTTGAACAGCCTGGATGGAGAGTCTGCTTGATGCGGTTTCCAAAGCTGCAAGTAAGAAGGAGCACACAGAAACTGTGAAAGCAGCCAGCCAGGTGTTGAACAGGCAATCAGAAGTTGCTATGCTGAGATCGAGAGTAAGTACTTGATGTTTCAGGATGAAAGTGCTTTGCATTTCACAGTAGGGGGGTGCCTTTTTGTAAGATTCCTCATATATTCAGAAGAAATTACACATCTTTTGTAAATAAAGAAAATTTCATCGAAGATATGTATTTTTTATTGCTAGGGAACTATTTCATTGTCTTAAAAGACTAGCAAAGGATTAAACATCTTTCTTCATGATGGTAAACTTTTCAGTGGAGTCATCCTGCACTCATAATGTTTTGGAATCAATTTACTTGGCAAAACACTGACATAAGTAATGGCTAGATCTTTCTCTTCTCCTCTCCTCTCCTCTCCTCTCCTCTCCTCTCCTCTCCTCTCCTCTCTTT
>VYXH01001287.1:16219-62055 GCA_013397275.1 Burhinus bistriatus
CCCTTGAATAAAGTGCATATATTTGTTTCCAGCTGTGCTACCAACCTGTATTTTTCTCAAACTCCAGCTTTCTGAAATAGCATCTCCACAGATCTCTTTCCCAAGGATGAAACCAGTCTAATTATTTGCTTGCCAATAGGATGTTTCTAATTATTATTATCTTGTGACCCAAATGACTTTGAGACAAAAAATTGCTAATGCTTTTTCTATGTTCTCCTGTCACTGCGAGAAAAGCCAAGCCCAGCTGTCCTGTTTTATCCTTTCCTACATTGGATACTACTACTCTCTGCTCGGTGAAGAGGTCTTTGCTGTGAGCTGCAGGGCTGTAGGATCGCTCTTAGTTTATTGATACCTCTGAACTATAAGGAACTCATAATATATTTTGGTGTCTACTCAGATTAACTTTTGAGGTAGATCTTTGTTAATGTGCAGAACTATATCTCTAACAACACAGAGGCACTGCCACACTATCAAATTGTTATTGTAGGGAGAAAAGTTTAAAGGTGTTTTGAATTTTTTTATTCTGAAGGGTAGAAAATTTATAGAGATGGCTTTATCACTGTTGTTTATCATCTTAATATATGCTACAACCTAAAAATGACTGAACCCCCCCCCTAAATCCTTTTGTTATTATTCTTTATTAAATCAAATAATATAAATTGTGGAAAATAGTGTCTTTCTTTGATGGCACAGGAATCATCTCTATTACTGGACAAGTACGCTTAAGGATATTGCTTCTGTATATTTAAACACAGAAAAGAAATAATAAGACCATTTATGAAGAGAGATGTCATGCTAAAAGCGTTAGACAGCACTTCAGTTTCTATGTAGAGCATAAGCATAGTCAATAATATCACCCATAGACACAAATTACACTATGTGACACCTGGACTCTTTAGATCTAGTACAACCAATTACTCTGAAGAAGTGCACTGAGTCTTGCACACAGATTTCCAGCTTCAAGCTTTTGAAGACTGGAGATGAACACATAAATGTACAGTTAAATCTTTCATGTTTCTTTCCAGAGTGCCTGTTTTAGATTATCAAGTTGCTGAAGTAAACAAAGAGGTAATTTACAACTACAGAAGGAGATCTCCAGCAGGTGCAACCTGGCCAGTTCTTATTCATTAAGATGTAATTTTGTTTTGACTATTGCTTATATGTGGAGTAAATCCTTGAAGTCACTTACAGCAACATGGAATCAGAATGGGTCCAACAGGTCCCTCAGCCTTTAGAAGAGGGAATTACTGCTGCAGACACGGTCTCGCAAGGTTCCAGTAGCTGCAGGAGTGACACGCCCAGTTTGAGACAGCCCGTCAAAGCCTATATTCTGTGTATGTCTTTCTCTCTGTCCCACTGTTTGCCTTCAGTCCCTTGTTTTTAAACCACTATGTATCTCTACTCCTTTCATCATAGACTAGCATTGCTGATAAAATACATTCAGTGTTTGATTTTCTTAAAAAAGTACTTTCTACTCGTGCCCTTCTGTGGAGAATCACAAGTCTTGCACTGAATCTTTAACTTATAGTTAAAGGCACTATCTGATGGATCTAAGCAAAATGGCCTGCCAAAAATTCAGAAAACATTGATTTTTCAACTTTTTGAAACCTTTTGAAAATTTGAAATGTGTTCCATCAAATTGAAATGAACTGGTTGAACTATTTTGTGATTTTCTGAATTTCCAAGATGACTACAATATGAAAAGGGAAAAATATACTTAGTGAAACATTCAGTTTGGGTATTAGTACAACATATGCTGGAAACAATGGTGACATTTACCTAAAAGATCTGAATGTGGCCTACGTAGGTGAAGGCCACTGTTCAATTTATTTTTTTCCTATTCTGCAAAATAGTATTTTAACAAATACTGTTTTGCAACCTCTCAAACTAGCACTGATCAAGGCACAGCCGCCATTAGTGTGCAAAAGGGGTAAGAAGCAAATTTTAAATAATGTTGCTCAGACTGCAAGCCAAATTTGTGGGCTGTTCTCTTCTGAAAGTACTATAATATATTTCAGTAATTATCCTAAATGCTACAACCTCACTTAGACAAATTGAAATATTTTGAATAATCACCATGTGATACCACAGTGCTTTATTTTAAGATTGGACCTATTCCCAGTTCTTAAAATAATAATGCCTCATTGACAGATCACTTTGGATATGTCCACACTAGGAAGCTGAACCACGATTCTGTAGTTACAACAATTAAATATATGCACATTAGTCGTGATTTTTCAGCCATACACTTATCCCTTGCTCACACGTATCCTCCTCCTTTTTGGTGACCATGACACAATTACCTTATGTTGGTAGCTACAGGGAAATTCCAAAAGGGTTTTCTGGTGGAAAGGGACAAATTGATTTCCTGGGAATCTTCCGCAAGTCTGTAGAAATCATTTGTCTTTTTAAAATGAAGGCTAGGGTAGAGCATCTTTCCATGTTCGGCATGTCAGACTTCAAAGCAGTATTCCAAGGTGCCTGAAATGGTTTCAGCAAAACAATGGCTCCCATTTTTCCATGGCATCCACTGCAAGGAAGCCTAATAGTTCAGAGAGTCACCGAATCCATGTTTGCAAGTCCATTCCCTTAAGCTGTCAGTTTGCATAGCTTTAGAGGATGGCATCCATCAGGCAGAAGGCTGCTTCTGGCCTTGGAGCTGCAGGCCACGAGGCCAAATTACTGTGGACTGAAGGGATGCATGCTTGATAATTCAGCACCTTCTGCACACCTAGAATTTTACCTGCTTCATCATATCACGTGCTACCATTCCTCAAATGCAACCAGCTTCGATCCTGCCAACAGCTCTTCACTGATACATTAGATTACTTTCAAGTTAATAGTGTATTTTTCCAGCTGTACTGTCCACTTTATCTCTTTCAGGTGTAAACAAACCAATGTCTGCTCTTTTTCCTATTTAATCAAAGCAGTTTTTCTTTTCTTCTGAGTCTGGTTAAATTAACTGAAATGACCTGCAAGGTCATTGCTATCTCCAGACTGGATCAGAGAATGTAGGCAGTGCACTGCAATCTACTTTAATCCCATTACAGCCATGTCAGTCCTAGGCCTTCGCTCTGATTAGACAATTAGATACCAATGGCTTTCTAATGGATTTACTACAAGGCATTAGCTGATGAAAATTCTGCAGTGTTAGCTGCTTGCCTTTTTGTTATAATGAGAAATGAAACACTGTCACAGGAATCTGTTAATTTAATAGCTTTCATAACAATGTTAGGAGTGGTAGTGAAAGAAATTAAACATGAATTGCTGCTGAGGTTAACCTGCTCCATGAGTTAGCCTCGTGGCTATTTGGAGATGCATTTTAATTATTACATAAAGCACAGTTGATTGACCAAACTCTAAAATGAAAGTATTTGATTTGTATCCCCACCTAGAATGCAGTGCTTAAGAAATGCAAGTGGTTGAATATTGCCCTAGTACCTGAAGAATTAGTCGATAGTTTAAGAGCCATGGAAACAAAGGGGAAGTGGTTTTTTACAGCCTCTGAAAATGTTAGCAAGTTTAACTTAGCAGGTGTATGTTGGGATTGGTGGCAGCTTACATCTAGGTGCAAGTCACTCCTCCCCTGTGACTGCAGTCAGACTGAAGAACGTACACCCTGGGTGGTGTGAACTTTCCTCAGCACTTTCATTGGGTTTGAATGTAAACACCTCATGTCTTGCCTGAGACACCAGAGCACTCCGGCAACTACCTAAACACTCCATCAGGCAGTTTCCAAATTGTTTCATTAACTGTAAAATCTTTACTACAAAAAGCCTAATTATGATCTTGATGGCTGTGGTGGGACTAACAGGTTCCAAGCAGACAGTGGTTGAAATCCTCCAGATGTGGTGGCTATTCACTGGCCTGGTATTTATGAAACCAGTGGGCAGATGTATATCACAGTAGAACCAGTACTCATTTCCACTCTTGCTGGCAGATGGAGAGGAGCCAAAGACTGAATATGCCTCTGAGATTTTACTACCTAATATATCCTCTTGCCTGATCCCTGTCAGGCAACAGTGAGATTCCCTGGATGGCTGATATGTGTGAGCTTGAATTGCTGTGGTCGTGACCACAGACATTTTGTGCATAAAGGCTTTCATACTCTAATCCTGTCTCTTGAGTGTTCTTCACAGGCATTCAAAAGAAAAAGGATGATTTAATGTATATTAACGTCTGAACCTGATTAGGTAAGCTAATGAGAAAGGCAAACAAACATAATGTCCATGAATTTTCCCCTTCTCTGAATCTACAAGGCTCTGAGATTTGATGAAACATTGAGGTTTTTCCCCATGAGTTAAAAGTGACTGGTAACTGCGGGCAGATTATTTTAAACTGAGACAGACTGACCCAAAGTGTTATATTTTTGTGCTATGTCTGCTAGGCAGATATAACTGCCTTGCTGTTTACCTCTCTGCAAGGGTTTTGCCAGCATCCACTGCATGAAAAAATGGGCTTCTCGGTGCCACGCACCAGAAATATCAATTTACAGTTTTTAGGAAATTCTACCACTCCAAATTGGAACGGCAGACCTTTTTCTTTTTTTTTTTTTTTTAAACTTTTTGTCTCCAGCACATAAATTCCAGTTGACAACATCCCAACTTTTTGTTTTGATAACATAGAAATGCTATAATGTCAACAATTCACATACAGTCATATTTAAAAATATGCAATGTGTGTATACACACATTAGTGTTTAAAAACACTGTCTTAAAATTAATATTAGCATATAATCTAAGTGTCAAATGAAATGAAACAGGGTGATACTTCTGAAATGAAATGTTTTGGCATTATCAGAATGAAACAAGAAAGATGAAATGATTCATTTTGACACTTTCCTGTGGAAAATTTCTTCAAAATTGAAATGTTCCTGTAGAAAAACTCGATTTCAGCAAAACTGCATTTTTGGAGTTGAACAGTGTTCTGCTGAAATGGTTTTGAGCAGCTGTAGGTGGACCCTACCTGCTTGTGTCTGCATTTGTAAACTTACGTTTCAGTGAGATGAAGGCTACCAGGCATGTTAAATCCACCGTTCACTTCGGAAACCGGCCATGAATTATGCAACTTCATCTGAAGCCAGAGTCACACTGTGACAAGACAGGGTCAAACCACAGCGTGAAGTATTTTGATATGTGCCCTCCACTAACAAGGCTCCCACACAGAACTAGCACAAACATGCCTCCACATAGAATGATATCAGGATTGGGAATTTTTCCTCCAGGAGTTGTGCATCAGATGTGCCTGAGCATATCATCCAAATGGCGAATTTGGGAGTCAGGGCATTTCCTGACAGCTTTACTAGAATATTTAATGGGTAAAACAAAACATAAAACCTCTGTTTCATGATTTATTACCAATGTAATTTCATAATATTGATGATCACTGATAGTGGCTCTTATTGTGGGTACGTAGTTTGTATTACAGCACAAAAGGATACCACTTCAGAACACAAACCCCCTAAAATATGAAAGGCATTGCAGGGGTGTTTTTATGGCCTAACCCTGGCAAAAATCACACTGTTAAGCTACAAATGCAAGCATAAAGAGTATGTCTGGATCAAATAAATAAAACCCTGTGAGAGGGTGTTTGGCCAAAACCGCTTATGTTAAAGATGACCAACTGTAGCAGCCGGAGAAGCCCCAAACCCGGAGGTGGTTTGGCACCGCTGTCCGTCGCCCTGTGGCACCAAGGCGGCTGCCGGGACGGGACACACACCTGGCTGGTGGAGGGGTGGTGCAGGGGTCCTGGGTATGGCCCCTCGCGTGTCTGCGAGTCGAGGAACCCACACCGCCCGACAAGGAGGGGTGCTTCTGGCACAGGCTGCCCGTCAGAGGGTACGTGTGGGTCTGCTCCTCTGCATGTGCGTGGGTGTGTGACCGGTACCACCTGGGATTAGCCAAAGAAGGGTGTTTAGAAATTCCTAAGTGTGTATTAATGGTTTGTACGTGTCTAGCGTTGTGGTTTATCTGCTGTATTACATTGATCCTGAATTTACAGTTTACTGATTGCCTGTTAAACACATGCTATTAATAATTCAAAAAACTGCTTTGGTTTAAATTACATGAGTAGTTTTTCCCCGTGACAGATATAAACTGGATAGTTCAAATCTAGGCAGCGGCTTTGAGACCCAATTTAAAATTTCCTGTAGTTTCATCCATCCTTAATACCACCAATCATCGATGCAGCTCATCTATTTAATTATAATACTGTGTGGCTGTATTGCCAAACAACTTATTCCTAGACCAGAGTCCAATAGTTACATTCTGGAGCTTACATGCAATGTTTCCCTACCCATTTAAATCATAAAAATGCAGTTTAAAGTGATATTTTATTTATAATAGATTATGACAGAAATCACCTCTTCCTTTTGCTTAAACAGTAAAGTTTAATATACACATACACAGTGTTATTTTTCCTGACTTTTAAGTTTCTTATTTTTATTGTATGTATTTATTAATTCTCTGCATTTACTACTCAAGCTTCCTGTCCATGCACCATTTAAAAAAAAAAAAAAAAAAAGACAGAAGTAACTTTTTTTTTTAATCAAGTGATAAGTCTTGATATCAAGTTTCTTTTTTGTTATTTTTGCGTCTTGACTGGGATTATCCAAATTCTTCTAGTAAGAATTAATATTTGTACACTATGGGTAGCATAGTAAGACATGAAGTTCACATGGAGGGTATAAACCTCAAAGATTCATTTAATTCTTTTTACTTTAATTTCTTCTTTTGAAGATGAAAAAGCCCCAGTTGAAGACAAGACAACATCAGTTTATTATTTATGGCATTTCATGGTCAAATAAATGCCCTCTAGCTTTCCACACTATTCACCAACAACTGTCAACATTGAAAATAATGTAACAATCAGGGTGAATCAAATCCTATGAATAAATAATGAAATCTATTTTCAATTTAAATTCAGTGTCACTATAAAACAGAAACAACAACAACAACGAAACCCAGCAGCAATTTCTCTAAAGAGTAATAATACAAATATTTAGATTCAGGAGGGGAAAAAACACATCATGAAGCATTGTCAGCTCAACAGGACTTCTAATAGACCTTGAATAGATGGGAATTCAGATTATTCTGTGCACTAACAAAGCAATGAGTCATTATAGAATTTATTTGTGTTTTCACAGAGATGCACAAGTAAAATGCCAGATAGACTGAGTCAGCAATGGCACATATTCTGCTGTGAACATTTATAACAGTGTGAATCTTTATAACTGTGTGGAAATAAGAAACTACACCGTGTTGATATACTGTGAGTAGAAAACGTATCTGTGAAGGCTGCAGAGGGATGTGTAAGTGATTTTTTCCATGGGCAACCATGGAATCGGGGAACTGTGGGTAGAAAAGACACACTGGTGAGGAAAAGAAATTAACTGGAGATACTGTTTTTTTAAAAAAATTGTCTTGGTGAACAATATGGTGTAATGTTTAGGGTAATATTTGTAGATAGAACTCCTGTAGTTTTGTGGTATTGTGCCTACTTTTTCAAAGTCCTTCAAGATGTTTCCACTGACGTTGAGATTCTACAACACAGGTCTATCACCCTATCACCCAGTAAAGTAAAATAAACCTTCCTTTGAAAAGCCATGGAAATGTACATGAAATACAGGCTTCAGGTGTGTCTACAGCAGTTTGATGCCTGTTATATTCATTTAAATGTTGTTTGTCTAAAGTGACAGAGAAAAGAAAGAATTAAAACCTTCTGAAATTTTTTGCATAGATAGACAGTAAGCACTTAGAAAAATATATGAAGGACAAGCAATGGATGGTTCAGAAAGCTTTTCAGTTCCAAATAAAAAAACTCAAAACTCAATATTGAATAAGAAAGCAACATGAAAGAAAAAGCTTTTTGAAGCTTTTTGAAATTGATCATTTAAATAGTTTTAATTGTTGAAAATGTCTATTTTTAAGGGTTTATATTTTTTAAAAAAATTAAAGTTTCAGGTTTTCAAGTGATGTATATTTCTGAGCTGGAACTAGTTCATATGATTTTTTCAAATCAGAATGTATCTGTGAATTTGAAAGCTGTCTTCCAGTGCGTTCTTTAAAATAAGATTTTTATGAAAACCACCACTTTTGATGGAAAACTCATGATTTTGCTGAATTGAGATTACTATTCTGGCAATGCACATTTTGTTTACAGCAGTTGTGATTTTGTTATTCTGAATATACATAGACTGCAAGTGTATGGATCAACTGTCCTCCATATCACATGCTAGTTATCTAGATCTTTTGGGATAAGGTCTTAAGATTTGAGTCCTGGGGATAATTTTTTTTGAGTTAGCAGAGGCATAAAATGTATGTTAGTGAGGGCTTAGGACTGGAGTCTTTGTGTAGGGAGATGTGAGGTTCAAATTAGGACAGTAGCCCATGCCTTTATTTGGTGAGGAATAGCTTTGTATGTGTAGTAAGAAGGTGAAAGAGGAAGGAGTATGGGGGCGTGGTAT
Source organism: Burhinus bistriatus (assembly GCA_013397275.1). Classification (NCBI taxonomy): domain Eukaryota; kingdom Metazoa; phylum Chordata; class Aves; order Charadriiformes; family Burhinidae; genus Burhinus; species Burhinus bistriatus. The sequence goes on from VYXH01001287.1 coordinate 24,684, forward strand.
GAGCAAGTACAAGAGAGATTTTGCTAAATCATGATAAATATTCTTTTTTGCTTTAATTTCTTTTAATTTCCTTGCAAAGTTAAACACTGACAAATGTGCATTAAACCCCAAAAGTGTAACGCTGTTTCTCCCAATGATATTGGGATTTGATATTAAATACTAGAAGACTTAGTCTAAAATTGTGTTAGTGCAGATAAGTAGCTTTAAAGAGAATTTACAAAGATAGAAGAACAAGCCTTTGATGAGGCGCCACTGGGGAGTCCCAAATTCCATGGAGAAGAAGGGGTTAGATTCTGAACACTATAGGAACAGCCCCAGCTGCTAGCAACAATGGTTAAAAGCAAAAACAGTCCTAGCTAGTTTTCCTTTCATTTAGCATACAGCAGTGAGAAAAGTAAATCAATGCCTTAGTGCATCATTTGCTGTGAAATGCTCTCAAATTTCTTAATGAAATCTTTGCGTAACTGCGTTATTAGAAAGCTTGGATCCTTAAAAGACAACTATATTAAAAAAAAAAAAAAAAGTGAGTTGACGCAAGGCTAAAAGTCAATGATATCTTGTAATGACATCAGGTATGAAGATACAGGAAGCATTCTGTAATACAACTTTGGGAATTGATAAAACCTCAAGGAATTGGTGAAATGCTTGTAAGTGAAAGAAGAAACTGACATTAATTAATGGGATAATACTGCAAACCAATTTCATTTTGTTTTGATATTGGCAACATCGCACCATGAAGAAATGGAGAAATGACCTCTAAAATACATACTAGAGATGATAGGTGAACCTTCTGAAAAGAAGATAAATGAATTTATGGTTCTCTGATACAGCAGCTTTGAATTGGTAGTATATGTATACATTGACAGTTAAATTTTGTGCCATTTGAACAAAAGTTAATGAAATTACATTACATGATTCTCATGTACCCCTATATATTGTTACAGTAAATTGCATGTTTCTAGTAAGTAATTGAAAGGGGTTATTTACAGGTTGAACGCAGCTGAGAAGTTTCTAATTGTCTGCTATGGTGGCCCTTAAAATGGGATCCAGCTATTGTACTGAAAACTGAAGACATACATGAAGCTGATGACACAGCCCAAGAAAATTCCAGGCTTACCAGTTCTGTGCAAGACAGGAGAACTCAACTAAAAATGCAGCAAGCATACACACACTCATCCATGCAGCCAGCTAGAGCAGTGATCAAACTATTCTTGGAAAATCCACTTAAGTAGGTTTGCCACAGCCCTTTAACGTGACTTTGTAATGTAGGGCTGAACATATCACCAGAAAATCTGTAGCAATGTAGTCAATGCACAGAGAGTCCCTAACTGACTAGCTCCTTGTGAAACATCTTTTTCCCTGGTTTAATAAAGGTGCTTGCAGTGTGCAGTAAGTAATATCAGGCTTCTGGTCATATGAGCTCCTTAAAAAAATGTCACATGGTAGGCAGATGTCAAAGTTCAGAAAAGTAACCCTACAAAACTTTCGTATAAATACTGTCTGCAAAAGACTAGATGCAAGGAACAACGGATTAGTTACAAAACTTACACCTTTGCAACACTTCTTTCATTGAACAATAGCTCCGTTTGAACAAAAGTTAATGAAATAACACTGATTGTCATGACCTTTTCTTAACCTTTCAAAGCCTCAGTTACCAACTCTCTTAAATGGTACTAGCATCAGGTAGAGATGTTAAATATTGTTGGCCAGATGTTTAACCTCTACTTTTTCCTTTCTGTATGTTAGTCCTGAACAAGACAATGCTTTGTTGCATGCTTTTGTTTGTTTGTTTGTTTGTTTTGTTTTGTTATATGAGGATCCTGGGTAATGCTTTAAAACCATCGGTTATGCCAGAGGTGTTCAAAAGGCAGAAAAGGACAGCTCTAAGACTGTGAAAACAAAAATATCATCTTAGGTGTATGATATGGGAAGCAAGTTTTCATTTTGTGGTTACCCTATACTTTGAAATGGCCATGGACAAGTAATTTCACTGTTATGTACTCTAGTTCCCCAGTTATGAAAGGAAATAAGCAAGTATTGTCTAAAATTATATTTTGCCTTTGTTGTTTGGTTGTTTAAACTAGATAGCGTTAACCCTTGTCATATAGCATTATTTTTTGTATCTTTTGAAAAATAAATAGAAACTGAATTTGTTCTGTATTTTGTCACCAAAACAGTGAATACTGGTAGGCAAATAACCTTAATCTATCTCTTTTCTGTTTAATGAGCGGGAAAAGTTTTAGGGACTTTAAAAATTGTGTATTCCTCACAGCATTGGTACCATAGGAGAGAGATTCTACTTGTGCATTTTCCCAGAAAATTTTTACTCATGGGGATCAAAATGTAGATGGGAGGAATGTATCAGGGACAGGAATAGTTGTATCTCTTTTATCCAAATCACAGTGAGAGCAAAGGAAGGGAGAACAGAAGCAACCCAGAAAAAAAAACCCAGAAGACAGTAAATATAAAACATGTAAATTAATTTTAAATAACACAGTTGATTTTTTAAATTTGTCTTTAAACAGCTGTGTTAGAAAGTGATAGATAATAATGATAAAAGAAAAGGGTGATTTGTTGAGCAGAAGGGTTTAGTAGGGTTAACTTGCACCTGGAAAATTGCTCTAACTTTGCTGTATGAGATTTATCCTGGTCATTGGCAGGACTCATTACAAACACTGAAGTTCCTATAAACTTAGGCTGGTCTCATTATTAAACTCTCATCATTAAATCAGTCCTGGATTGGGTTTTAATGAACTTAAAAACCCAGGCAGGATATTCTTTGCAAAACTGTTAATGTTGAACATGTCACACTTGTTGTCTACATACATACGAAATCTTCAAGCATGGTTCAGACAATGAGGCTCTGATTACTTAGCAGCTGCATTTGAACAATATTCGGTTCTTCTGCATTATACTCTGATACCCTATTTTTAATAAACAATGCTGATTAGAATAAAAATAAAATACATGGCCCGGATTCTGCTTCCTTTTGAATCATAGCATATTCTTGATCATGGCAGAGTAGCTATGGTTTTGCACCGTTATAAGGGAGATAAGAGCTGTCTTACAAATCTGCAGCATCTGCTCCTAAGACTCTGTGCACCCAGAGGGCCTTTGTTAGTATTGCTCACTGTTGTTTTGCCAAATTTGTAAACACTAAATGTTTATTGAGCTGTTTCTGTCTCTCCTTCCTCTCTTCATTTCTTCCTCTTTTCATTTCTTCCTCTCTTTCCCTTCCTTCCTTCCTTCCTTNACCTTCAGATAATACAGCTAACAAGTTGCTGGGTTATTAACATATCCCACATTAAAACAATCATGATGTGATAATTTAAAAATCTCTTCTCTCTGCAGCATTACTTATTTGTGACTGCAGTGGTTCTTTTCAAACTTGTAGTAGTTTGTATTTAATCTCTACAGTAGTTCATAATAGTTTCCAGACGTGTATAAATAATAAAAGAAAATAATTTAAACTTTATTAAGATTTTTCTACCATTATCAGGCTACAGTAAAATCCACCATATTTAGTAAGTGCTAAGGTCACGATATCAAACATACTTGGCACAGTGCTCCTGATTAAGTATCTTGAGAAACAAAATATAGTCTTAGAAGTATGTCTCTTACTGTATTAACAACACTGCTAATTTCAGCATTATGGATTGTTTACAAAAAATTAAGATTGTTCACAATTATTGTGGAATGTCACATATTAAAGCCCTGGATTACACTTACCTATTGTATGATTGATGACCTGTGCCTTCAAGTACCCTAATAACAGAAAGAGTTCACCAAGATGGACAGCTACTGACTTTTTTCCACTGAAAGAGACATGCAAGAGAGATGCATCTCTCCATGTTGCTAACGTTAGGAGAGATCTTCTTCCATGGATGAATCCATAGCAGATGGCTGATACCAGAGAAAGTGACTAATGTTAAAGTTAGTTCTTCCTGCTGGTTCTTATGGTAATATTTGCAATATAGTACCACTTTTTCTTCAGTTTTCTCTCCTTTTCAACAGGCATTCTTCATCTTCTTAAGTGTTTATGCTAATCATCTCATAATGTACAATCACTCCAGTCTAGCAATTATCAAACTACAAAATGTTGCTTTACAGCAAACTGTACACAGATAATGTAGAAACGATTAATATCTCTAGTATTGTTCATTTGTTGCTATGGAAATACTGTTCCTCTATAGAGCTATTAGTAAACACTATATTAGTGATGCAGCCAATGACAGAGAAAACCTTGGCAAGCACTGTGATAAAATTAAGATGTATATTGTTGGAGATTACAGTTTCAGCATAAATACATAGAAATATATTTCTTACCCATGCCTTTGTGTGCTGAAAACATCCATTTTACATGCAGCTTATATGGACAGAAACTTTACAGGTCAATCATTGGAATACTGTATACAAATATATTTTAAATCAAAAAAGACATCCGCCAAAAAAAGCAACTTTTGCATTATTATTATCCATATAAGTTGAAGTGTATCTGCCCTACTAGATATACCTGTGGGGTTTGGTTTGTTTTAATGTTTTTCTGCTTTCCTGCTATATAGAACAGCTTTTCTGTATTTACCATTAGGTTTTCTTCTCCTTGTATATAACCACATGATTAGGAGGGAAAGAGAAATCTGGAGCATTTTAAATAGTTCCTCTAATGTTCCACTGTGAGTACATTTTTAACTGTTCTGATGTCTGAATTTTCCGTGCTTAATGTGCTGAACAGCTAAATTATTTTTCCCTCTCTAGAAACTGTTAGTGCCAATGAAGCTATGTAAACATTTCCAGTGTAAAAAATGTAACTTCTCGTCTTCATTTTCAAAGACTTTTATGACCTAGTACTACCTTATTTACTCATGTCTCATGTAAATATTGGGAGACCAGTATTTAACCCATTCTGCCAGCTTCAGTCCAGCAAGGTTATAAAATACATATCTATACACATTTTCCCTGAATATCACCATCATAAACATCAGCAAAGCTACTTCATTGTTCACCTTCAATTCTCCTGCAGGACGCTTTTGCAAAGAAAATTCATCATAAATTGTGGTATTGGCATTGTGGTATTGTTTGTCTCTACATCACATTTTCTCTTGCTCTTGCTTCAAATTTGCCTGCAAAGCACAGCCATCTTAAGTACCTGAAGGAACCTGACCGAGAGTAAATGGCGGTCAGCATGGCCTACTTTAACTGTATTAGCTCCACAAATACTTATTTATTATAAGTTCTTCATGACAGTTTTTTTCTGGTTTGTTTTGTGCTCTCTGGCTTAGAGAAGCCATGGTCTGTGACTACGACTCTATAGGCAACATCAATAGCAATACTGTTAATATGTAATGATAAATTGATATACATTTTAGAGAGGGAAAGGAAAGTTTTACTATCTTCTGTAATTATGAAAATACTATGATTCCAAATAATGCGATTGCTACTTCTTATGAATCCTTTACTTCATTAGTAACTAGAATAGAGGACAAATTATTTGCCGATATAACTCTATTGAATCATGTGGTGTTACGCATGTGGCTCCCCTGGTCTCTGGTCATAAGGAAAATAAAAAGCTTTGTAGGATTTGGAAGCAAGATTTGTATTCTATGCTGTGGAGGAGAAATCTTTTCAAATCACATTAATTTATTTCCTGTATTTCCAAAATTTAATTTAACAGACTGAGGATAGCAGATGAACAGAATTCAGTGATCCTTCACCCAAACATCCACAGTAGATATGCTGAAAAAGAAAACCTGAAATGTTTGTCATGTGAAATTCATGAAGTTCAACAAAGCCAAGTGCAAGATCCTGCACCTGGGTCAGAACACTCACCAGTACCAGTACAGGCTGGTCAATGAAGGGATTGAGAGTAGCCCTGTGCAGGACTTGAGGATACTGGTGGATGAAAAGCTGGACACGAGCTGGCAATGTGGGCTCACAGCCGAGAAAGCCAACCATATCCTGGAATGCATCAAAGGAAGCATGGCCAGCAGGTCAAGGGCGCTGATTCTGCCCCTCTACTCTGCTCTCATGAGACCCCACCTGGAACACTGTATCCAGCTCTGGGGTTCCCAGTACAGGAAAAACATCGACCTGTTAGAGCGGGTCCAGAGGAGGGCCATAAAAAATATGAGAGGACCAGAGCACCTCTCCTATAAAGAAAGAAAGACTGAGAGAGTTGGGGTTATTCAGCCTGGAGAAGAGAAGGCTCTGGGGAGAACGTATTGAGGCCTTTCCATGTATAAAGGAAGCTTATAAGAAAGATGGAGAGTGGCTTTTTATCAAGGCCTGTAGCGACAGGACAAAGGACAATGGTTTTAAACTAAAAGAAGGTAGATTTATACTGGACATAAGAAATTTTTTACGATGAGGATGGTGAGACACTGGAGCAGGTTGCCCAGAGAAGTTGTGGATGCCCTGTCACTGCAAGTGTTCAAGATCAGGTTGGATGGGGCTCTGAGCAACCTGATGCAGTGAAAGGTATCCCTGCCTGTGGCAGAGAATTTAGAACTAGATGATCATTAAAGGTTCCTTCCAACTCAAACCATTCTGTGATTCTATAATTCTATAATTTTGGGGGGGTGGTTGAATGAGTAGGTCAGTGGTGGTGTATAAAATTTGTGTTTGTATGAATGAACCACTGCAACACAGAACTCTAATAGATATTCAAAATTATTACTATATGTATGATTCCAGACACATGCTTTTAAGTGTGGGATAATATAAAATGCTCACTGCTACACTGACCTGGAGGAGCTCCATAAAATCACTTAATGGTCTACATCACAGCTTCAAATGATTCAGTTCATTACAATTAATGAAGGGTGGTAGATCTGGAAAAGATTTCATATTGGATATGGTCATAGTCATTTGTTCTGTTCACTAAATCATTACATTATCTCACTGGCATGAATCTTTCAATTTTAACATATTAATTTAAAGCCGCCTCTTTTAGAGTTTGCTTTGATAACCTTTGTTGGATACAATATCCAAAATAGTTCACTCTGAGGAATAATCTATAATTTAAAAAGGCATAAAAATACTCTGTTCCAGTTGCCAAATTACACAATTTTAAAATGTTACATAATGCATAAACAGCTTTGATGAATCCATTTAGTCATTCCTATTGTATAATGATGTTGACATTTCATTAATTTCAAGATTGCTGTAGATCTCGGGGAGACAATCCAACTAACTTTTAAAGATTTTGCTTGGTAGAATCCAAGAAAATAGAAAGAAGTCTTCCTAGCCCTAGTGTTATATAGAAATATCTTCATGCAAGGTGCTTTTCTGTAATAGAAATTAATGCAAGACAAACTATCCAGATTCCTGCGGGAACCTGGAACACATTTCTTCTGGCTACATCATTATGGAAATTTTGACCATTGGCTCTTAATTAGGTATTCTCATTTGCATGATGGAATTTCATGATTTTGGCTAGATACCATTCATAGCTCTGCTTTGCTTAAATTGCTTTGTATGGAGAGTTATATTGCACTACAATAAACAGAGAAAAAATCAGAACCTTGTTAAAGGCTGAAGATAACTTGGCACTTATGTTGCATATTTAACATACAAAAAAGACTTTCTTAGGGCTAAAGAAATTGTAGCTGGAGGCAGAAGTAGCAGCTGCCACTGTGTTCAGCTGAATTAAAATCTTTCTACGGGCTGAGAAAATCCACTGCTAGTCCTACCAGCTAAAATATTGAAAATAATCTCATGGTTGATGAGATAATGGCAGTTGTGACCAGCCTGGGGCTCTAAGACAAGAAGAATCAAAAGGCCAAGGATCTTTTGTAACAGTGCACTTTTCAACTCTGATAGCTAAGAAAGAGAGAGTCCAAATGATCACAGACATTGCAAAAATTACAGAGCCATGTATCATTTAATTAAAATAAAACAAAACAAAAAATCATAGTATAATCTTGTCATAATCTTGTCCGTGCTCAACAAAAAACCCATGTACACTGCAAGCGGAGCTCAGATGTCTTCAAATCAAAATCTAAAGACAAATATTAATTATTTCCTGCAAAAAAAAATCTTAAGACAAAACTGGGGGATGGTAATGTGGAAGTGTTAAACTGAATACACGTTGCAAGTATTATCCATGTTGCGATAACTGGTCTCTGACCTTAGCCCAGGGCTAACTGTGAAGCCTGGATGAATATTAGTACATATAATGAGAAAATACATCATATCATTGACTTAATCAAAATATGATAATTAATCATTGCTGTATCTGCCTTTGGGAATAAAATTTTTCTAAATGTTAATTAGCCTACAAAAGTAACAAGTGAGCTTTTTAATCTCTTTTACCTCTTTATTAGCTGATGAGCTAAGTACCTCAAGAGAGCCTCAGCTTGTACCCTCATCATTTTGACTCCTTGCATTGTGCCTACGTATCACACAACTGAGTCTCTTTCTTGAGAAGTATCTCTTGAGCCCAGTGCTCTATAAAGAACACAAATGAAAAATGAATACAGAAGCCCAAACCAGTATTAATATTCTGCCTGATATGCATGCTGAAATTATATAATTTGTGTTTTAATTCAGTTTAAGGTTCAGGTGAAATAATTCATTTCACATTACAAATCTGATAAATTCTTGCAACTCATTTTTCACCGTTGAAATAATTTTAATAATGATTATTTAAATCGCTCAATTTGCTTCAGACCACCCTTGTTATCATGAAGCAGTTAAAAAAAAAAAAGAAAAAAAAAGTCGGGAAATGGGAACTGGCTGAGGGTGTTCCACAAAGCCTTGGTTATACAGTATTTTAATAAAGTGGGGACAAAGGAGGAAAAAATTAAAGAGAGCTGGTTGTTAGGAAAGAGAATGTGAATTTTCTGATTTTTTTTTTAAAGCAATTGAAATATGCTGTCTAGAAAAATAAATTTCAGAAAGTAACTCGAAGAAAATACCAGATTACGTATGTAGTTTCAGTCATTAAGGTGCACAAGTTGTCAGTTCTTTTTTTTTTTTTTTGTTTTTTTTTACGAATGGCTCTCAAGACATTGTTAAAAGCAGAACTAAACCTCATGTTTCTAGACAGATGGGGTTTGCAAAGAGATTAAAGCTGTACAGGTCCAAATATGAATCCTGTTTTCTTCCTTTAAATCTCCAGGTTGTTGAGGTGTAGATTCCAGGCATTTGCTTCCGAGCTGCAAGAATTTTCTTCTCTACCTCCCCAAATCTCCAGGTCTGGCTGTGTGACAAGAAGTTTCAGAAGTTCTCTCACCCTGTCACATTCAAGATCAGTCATTTCACACTACCAGCAGGCCCTTTTCTAACACAGAACTAGAAGTGTTAAGAACACTTGCTTTTGCTACAATCACTTTTGGGCTAGTTGATAGGATAAGGAAGTGTATGTATAACAAGATGTGTTCCTTTTGGAGATACAGTTGTCATTTAAAAAAATGTGGAAGCTAAATATAAATAAAAATAAGTCCCCTCCTTCATGTACATACATGTATATATTTATGCACACACAAAATACATATGTGTATATATGTATGTGTACGTATATATACATACACATATTTTTGTGTGTCATGCCTGTGTATGTTTTTGTAAATAAAGTCCCTAACAGAATGATAGAAATTTTGCAAAGCTATGTAACAGGCAGCAAATATCTCTTCCTTTCTCTGGTATTTACAGTAATGCCATTAATCGTGATAAATTCTCTTCATATTCATGGGGTTGCAATATGTAATCCCTTAGGAGTTTGGTTGTAATTTAGCATTAATTAATTTCCACCTACAGTAAAGTGTTACTGAAAGTTGAATAATGTAGTGCTTATCTCCTTTCTTCGTAGCATCTCTGATTTTTTCCGGTGTCTTCTTCCTTTTACCTCTAGTAGTCAGAAGGTTATTCTACGTGTTTCCAGGCAGCGATACACAGAACTAAGATTTCCCTACTACCACTCAGACCTTAAAGTAATTTAAATGCATTATTTATCCCTTGAGTAATTTGCCACAACTAATCCTCACAAGCAGGTCTAATGCTGGATCCTCTGGGACATTCCTCAATTCTGTTTAATATTAACCGTGAATGCACATCTTGAAAAATACACCAGCGGGGTACTGCTATTAGGCCTCTTTGACACTGAAAACCAGAACACCCGTTTTTCGGTACCGATGGAGCTGCAGCAGGTTCATCAAACACGTGCAGCCCTGTGACACAGCTGGGGGAATGCCCTGACCCCAGCCCATCCAGCCTGACAGTCCCAGAGTCTTGAATGTACCTGAACATGGACTGCAAATAAAACTGTGATCCCGATCTTGCACCATTTGTTCCCAGGCCTGACGCCGCTAGCAGAGCTACCCATACATTGTATGTGAAGCATGTGGATAAACACCTCCCTTCAACCTTTACTAAATCTATATTTACGTAGCAGTACCTTAGGTAGAGTACTGAGGTTGTCTCTCTGCATAGCTGCATCTTAGCCGTCCATACCTATAATGGTGATTCTTTCTCACTCTCCTCTACTACTCAGCTGGTTGCACCATTAAATCAAACAAGGCTGCAACACCCTTTTCAGAGGGTGTTTCAAATATTCCAAAGTTCAGAGAGATTTGGTGTCTCTTGAACATAACAGTGGGATCACAACTATCATAATGCAAAAACAAACGACTCAGTATTTTGGGATTCAGGAGATTGTCTTTGTTGAATTGTTTTGTTTTTTTCTTCTCTTTCAGCAGAACTGGATTTGAACTGTCACATTTTTCAGTCACGTGAATGAGAAGAAAGAATTATACAGAGCTTTGCTTTTCTGACAGTAGTCTTAAAAATTCTTTTATACTTCTTAAATACTGTTATTGATACTTCTTAAAAGAAACATCTTCCACTTAGAAGACTTTAAAAGTACGCATATTTTTTAAAAAACAGCTGTTACTATTTTAACAAAAGACTGTGTTTAAAGTGCACTAGAAAACAATATAAATTATAGTGATAACAGAAACAATAAAAAGAGTAAACAAAATGTGTTGTATTAAAAATACTAAAGGTCATTTTGAAAAGTAACTAGTGAACATTACCAGTAGTTTTCCAAGCTACATCCCCAGTCAGTTTGGTGGGACAATAACAGAGTAACAATTTCAATAAGGTTTTAGTGCAAGTCTTTAATGGGCACCCTATTACGGTGCCATTTACGATGTGAGCTAATGATGGCAAGATGATTTCAATATCACTCTAAGGGGATTCTATTATGAAGCCATTAAATATGAAGCTGCAATAGCAAAATACTTTCACAGCAAATCCATAGAGACAGTGTGATGGTTCCATTACTGGTTCCAAAGTGATACAATGACACTCCAAGGATTTCACTACAAGCCTACAGAGACCATACCAGCATGTAAAATGATGGTATGGATGATAAGCTTCTTTGCAGATAGACTTGTATTTCCATTTTAAAATTGGAACAAAAAAGTCTTCATATGAATCATGCCTTGTTTCCTACATGTGCTCCAAGACACGTTGCCTTAACAAGCAAAGCCCTTCAATCTTCTTCATTCCTTTTCAGCATTAACCTTGCTAACACATTTAAAAGAGGAAGCGAGCTTAGTTCTTAGCTTCTTTTAGGTCATGATTGTTTACCAGAAATGTATCATTTACTTCAGTACTCACCTACTGACATGAACATAAGATTAATCTGAGGTTGGTGTTATCATGCAATAGTATCTTCAACTGTCCCCAGTGACAGGATCGGTAAAATTGTACGTTCTGAACTTATTTGGAAAACGTCCTAAACCTAAGAAGAAAATTCTGAGTTAAAATAGTTAAGTTTGGTTATCCCTCTTTGTTTGTAAGGGTAAATTCTCTTGTAGTTTTTTAGGAAAGGTCCATGTTGTTAGAACTGCTTGTGACTATGTTGATGGAACATTTCATTGAGGGTAAAAAGTTCTGTAAAAGTACACCAAATTTGCCAAAAAACATAGATATGTATCTTTTTGTGACATATTCAGAATGAAAGAGTTTAGAGGTTTGTCATGGAAAATATTTTTTAAGCTTTTTTCCCCGCCTATTTTGCTAGATAATGAAATTGCAATCAAAATGTGTGAGGTACGTGTGTGTTTGGTTTGGTTTGGTTTTCCTAAAGTAAGGTTTAAATAAATCTGAATAGACATTCCTTTCCAGAATCTTGGAGAGGTTTTGTTCAGAATTGGAGTGAAGCTCGATTTCAGGAATGCTGAAGTTCTCTGTGAAATGGATATGCTATTTTTGTCTCAGCACTATAACATATATAGAGAGCTTCACTTACTAAGCAGCATTCATCTTCAATACCATTTGTGGATATTAAAGTTTATAAGTCTAGATAATTAAGTATTTCAAAAGCGGTGCATTTGAGACCGCTTCTTAGATGACTGCTTACCATTCAGAAATCCAGATTTCCTATCAAACCTCCATGCTCTTCTTTTGCAGCACAAATACAAACGTATATCATTGCTGATAGACTAGAAAGACAAATTCCTAAAAATCACAGAACCCGTGTGGTTAGGTTAAATTACATGTCCTGTTCCTGCTAATGCTCTTTGTCTGACATCTTATTAATTAATGTGTTCAGCTTGGCAGATCAAGTGGTTTTGGTTGAAGGATCTATTACCGCAGCCCATTCCTCCCATTGCTGGGTTTAACTAGCTGCCTTCCTCAGATTCTGAGGAGCTCTAACCAAGTCTAAAAGATGTGTTCTTTCCCTTCTCATGTATTTGCCATTCTGTTCATTGCATTTCATAATTTAAAAATTTAATAGCTAATTTTAACCAAATTTCATGACAGATTAATAGTCTCAAAGAAGCTGAATTTCTGTAAGTTTCAGCAATACAGAAGGCAGGTTAGAGGAGATCAAAAAATGTTATTAATGCCCTCACAATAGGAAAAGCTAAATATAGAACTGCTTTTTTTTGTATTACTGCAGTATCCAATGACACCTCTTAGCACTGATACTACCTAGAAGAACGAAAGACAAACTCAATTCTAAATTGCAAATATTTATGTTAAAGTATCATGAACTCATCTCTTTGCTGTGATTCTAGCTTGCATACTGTATCCAAACTATCCAGAGAAAATGTGGTAATGGCGTGGCCATAAGAAACAAGAGCTGCTAATGGACCTGAATCTATTTAGGTGATTAAAGAAAACTGCAAGATGCTGTGAATGTCTTATTGAGAAGGAAGTCTCCTCCGGTATGAAGACTTTCAAAGACACCTCATAGGGTGCCTGATATTCTGTTCTTAAGCAAGAATACGAAGAATCAAACAGCACTGGGCTACACTGCATTCTTTTTGTTATTTCTAATCTTGTACCAGTTCAGGCAGGCATATCAAACTTTATTCTGGCTATGCTTCTCTTTTATTCTAAGAGGTCTTGACATTATTTCAGCATCATTTTTCTCAATGGAATAAATTGTTAATCATTCTCATCCCAGCTCTATTTTCATTTATTTTTATTGTGTATATTTGGAATCTGTTCAGCAATCATTTTTCATTTTTTGGCTTTCTACAATCCCTTGAAAAGCTTGAAAGAGCTAATATTGTATGTTTGTTTTATATGCCATATGTAATACGCAGAGAATCAAAGCACTGGTTAAACTTCAATGCTGACATTCTCAGCTTGCTTGACTTCAGCCTCAATGTCATCAGAGCTCACAGAATCAAACAAAAAAAAAAGGAGAGCAGACTGTAACGCAACCATTCTGCTGCTTCCACAATTGCAGTCTCTGTAGGCCACAGAGCTTATGATGCTGTCCAAAAGATAGCAATTTGTCTGCAATTTGAAAATGGGTTTGTGACATGATGTACTTATTTGACAGTATAATACAATAATAGATGTGGGGTAACACGGCTATTGCAAAGTAAACTATCATTGGTAACAGGGTCTTGTCCACAATTAAAGCATAGATACTGAAAAAAGTAGAATTCTGACTGACAAAAAGTAGAATTCTGATTGTGTACATAGAGCTTGGCAAGATGCATTTTGAGGGAATAGTCACTTCCTTTCCAAGAATTCTTTAAATTCCAAATTAAGTGCTCTTAAAAAATTGAGGTGTTCCCATCATTCACTTTCATCTGAAAAACCTACTTAGAGAAGAATATTTTGTTGTTATGAATAGTCTATAAAAGATGTCAGGGTACTAGATAGCCATTTATCTATATTACAATTGAAAAAAAAAAAAAAAAGGAAAATCAGACATGTAAAACTTCGGGTTTTGGGGTTATCTTCTCACTTTCAAAATTCACCACTTTCTAAATACCTTGGCAGAAGTCTTCATCTATTTGTGCTCATTTGTTTTGTTTTTGTATCTCAGCATGTAAACTCTACTGGTCAAATCTTGACTGACTTTTGATGACGCTTGGGTTAGGAAACTATTGGGAACCGTGAGAAACATAATTTTGATCAAAAAAAGAGAACACTTTGGAAGGTATTTTTAGCCTTGAGACACAGTTGGTGAAATTAAAGAAGGTGCCCTGGTTAATTTCTTTACAACATAAAACACATTTGAAATTTGACATCAAAAGAGAAAACTGGGTGAGTGACGTCTCTATGGAAGAACAAAAATACACTATCTATCTAAAGTAAAGCTAAGGAAAACTCAGATTAGGTGATTATGTCAGCCCTGTATTCACGTGGGGTGTCCTTTTAGATTCAGTGGAATCTTCCACTGATGCTGTCAACATGGTCTTCTGCAAAAGGAGGACAAGAGATGACTAGCCTCAGCCTCAGTGATACCAACCATCAGTGACAGTGGTTGCCAACCATAGGGAGCATTCCATGAGATGAGGGAAAAAGAAAGCTGGCATAACTTTTTGTTAATATTTGTGGGCACAGCATAATGTAGCAGTTCTGTACAGAAGCCTCTTTAAGCTAGGAAGCGTAAGAAGCAACATCAGGCTGTGTTTCTTCTCACATGTAATACCAGGTAGAAATGAAGTAAACTAATATAGACCTGGTATTATTTCAGTAAACAGAAAAAAACTAAGAATTCTTCAGGCTGCTGAAATGTAGATTAATATGTAGTTGAGGTACATTAAGAGGGTACATTGCAGTCTGTTTGGAATGGTAACGGCTATCTCAGTGATGGTGGATGTGTTATCATTTATTTGAATTGATAATAGTACCTTCATTGTGCAAGATCCGATAAAAATAAATGATCAAAAGACAGTCCCTCCTCTAACAGCTCTCAGCCAAAAATGACTGACAATAGATGGATAAAATACAGATTGCTGGAGCAAAAGAAAGTATTACATGAATACTGATCAACCTGATAACAGCAATACTTGCAAATTACTCAAATAACCATCATCTAGCTTTTCTGTGAGCATCATAGCCACAAAGAGTTTTAAGAAACATGCGTTTACGTCCTTATTCCCTTTGCAGTTGCAGTGTACACTGCATAAAAATAAGTGATGGTATTTTCACTGTGTGAGATCTGGGAGAGAAGCAGCCAACTTGCAGCTGTAACAGGCAGCAGCAATAACCATCACCACTGGCAAACTCTGGCAGACATTTTTGCTGGAAGCATTGCTTCTTAAAATAAAAACTTTTATTGTTAAAAGCTCTGTTCTTCATTGTCATGCCACCTTCATATCTCTGCTTGTCATGTTGCCTTGGTAAGGCCATTGGGAGTGGAGCTTAAGGAGTTCCAAATTTGATATGGATCCCTTGTGGAGGCACAACCATAGTTCATATATCTCTAACTCCTCCAATCCCCCTTTGTCTCAAGGGGAGTGTAAATATAAAAATGTGTGGCTGTCTCTATAGCTTTTAAGTTTTTGTGCTTTCTCTCAAGCCAAAAGAGTTAAACATAGCTGTGCAGGGGGAAAAGCATTTGATTTCAGCACAGAAATGATCTTAAGCACTGTGCATACTTCTGACTTTACATAAACTAATCCAGAGAACAGCTGATGAAATTTTGTTTAAACTAAAACTAACTAAAACTAGGGAAATGGGTGAATAACTCTCAAACAGAAAAGCGCTGTAGTAATTGAGAAAGGAGTAGGAGGACCAGATGGAAATAGAGAGTGGAAGTATACCTAAATTGTCACTCTTGCTGTCATCATTGCTATACAAAATAAAGACCTCTGGTGCACTGAATTATCTCTACCTTCCTCTGTATCCTCTGATATGATTCACAGCTCTTTTGTGATAGTTATTGCATATTAGAGTTTAGAAGTTGTCACTAATCCTGTGTTGGGAAAAGGAAACATGTCCAGGAATTTATTACTAGTCTGATAAGGTCTGAACAGTCCAACCAAATTGCCTACCAGTTATTATTAGCACAATTACAATGATACTAACTGTTACAGCTAATAATACACTGAAGATTTCTATGCATAAGCTTTCTAGTACCTAGTCTTTTGCTCAAGTGTAAATTCACCCTTTAAATGTCTCTCTAGATCTCGAAGTCAACAGCTTCAAGGAGAAGGGGTAGGATGGAGGTTATGGCAAGTTATCAACATCCTGAGTTCTTTGCTGGGAGAAATATGACGGGTTTCTTCTCCCTCACACTTGGGTCCATGTACGATCACTGGCTTACAAGGCTGTCTTCTTCTGGTGATCAGTAACTGGCCACTGTGCTTTGTGCTTACACTTTGGGGTCCCTGGTATTATCCAGCATCTTTGCTTTCCTGCACTATGTTTTTGTTCTAGGTTCATACACAGCTCGCTCTGCACTGACTAACTACTTGTTATTTGTATCCAGTAATTAGCAAGGTAGTACACCACATAACTGTCCAAAATTAAAACAAGCGCAGGCAATAGTCATCTTACCACTACACAGTTGTCACAGCTAAAACAAGCTAAAAAGACTTCAAGCCCAGATAAGCCCAACAAGTCCTGACACCCTGCAATGTTAGTAAAAGCCTATGGCCTTTTACTAGTCATTAAAAAATTATATTTACTAGATTTTCCCTTGCTTGTTCTACTACATCTCAGCCTGAACTTCCACTGCTCCATAAGACTTAGCTTGAGAAAATATAGTGTAGTTCCTGGGAAAGCTGGATCTCAGATATGAGAATCTGTACCCAAAGATTGCAAGGGAATTAAAATACAGAGAAAAAGTGAACTGCAAATTTCACAAGCAAGGGAAGTACAGTATGTTTTTGTCGGCTGCATGATAAGGATGCTTCTCTTGACCTTGAGGCACCTAAATAAAGAGGATCACATTCACTGTTGATATAACTCCAGTAATATTAGTAAAGTCATACAAAGGAATTTGCTTGGCTTAGAGGCTAGTCTCATGCAGATAAATTGGTGTTTGTCAGTCCTAAAATTCCACCACTCACAGACACATGATAAACTTTCTACTCCATTATCATTAACGTGATAATTGTTCTTCCTCTGTGTCATGGCTTTTGAATTCTTTGGCTGTAAATGTACTCGAAGCCTAATACTTCTTTCCTTGTGGGAAAGTGCACATACTTTTGATATATTAAAGATTTAGCTGTCCCGTAGAGGGGAAAAAAAAAAAAAGTAGGGAAGAAAATTACTACACAATATTTACAAATCTTCCAGATTTATCGTCTACAGTAAGAAAGAAACCCATATGGGACTCTAAAGGTTGTATACATTTCTCCACTCAGTGCTCTCTTCTCCTTTTCCCCACATCATGGAAACATAACCAACCCTCCTTCCAAAAAAACCTCAACCCCAAACTGACTTATAAGTCAGAAGCATTGTTTTTCCCATTTCCTGGGAAATGTCAGACTGCTATGTGCCTGGTGGCATCAAAATTTGATGCAGGATATCTTGCAAGTATCTGAAAATTCTACTTACTTCCTGCAATGCTTCCAATAGTTTGATATACCCCTAGAAATCAGGATTAACCTTTTAAAATTTTTCAGCAGTCATTTCAAACAAAAAAATGGATATATGCCAAAAAGACAACAATGAAGTTTTTAAGGACTATTGTATTTTCATTTACCAATATTGGTGAAACAGAAACAGATAGTACTATGTATCACAGACCTAAATGTCAGAAAATCATCAATCACTTGCAGAGAAATTACCCGTTTTCCGGATCTCTTTAATCCTTAGGTGTTTGGACTGTTGAACAAAGACTTCAAAAGGAACCGCAAAAAGGTAGTTCCAGTTCCAGAAACTGGGCACAATGAGTTGCCAAATCGTTGGACTGGACTGACTTCACTGTGACTCTCAAAGCATTTTCCAGATCTTATTTTCTTTGAACACAGGTCTGTGTGTGTTTGTGTCCGCTGTGCCCCAGTTCACATAGTATAGTCCTTTTATGTTACAGGTGCCATTCAAATGGTTTTGTCACCATTTTATGAAGGTGCCAGACTGTCTGGGGAGTGCCTCTGTGGCAAGTGTAACAGAATCCCTTGTAAGTTGTTATACATGATATCTCCTTTCATTTTTTCAGATGACTTCACAGAAACAAAGAACAGGAGAGTGCCTTTATTTTTAAGGAATAAGTTGTTTTTAATCTCATGGCAGATAGTTATTTTGTAGTTTGCTTTTTTCTCATCTTTAACATACTATTAAAAATAACTAAGAATTTACTAACAAGCACTTACTGCTTTCTCCCAATAGATTCTATACTGCAAAGCAGAGCAGCATATTGTTTAGTACTGCAGTTTTGCATGTACCATTGTATATGTGGCTAGAACATTTCTCGCTGTGTTGAGAATTTACCAAAAAGATTAGAATGGTAAATGAACACTATCATTGTAAAAGATATAAAAGATGTAAAAGATAAAGTTAGTTTCAGAATTAAGTCTATTTGTCAAATTGAAATTATTATCCTCTACCTACACACAATTTTTAAGTATGTGATCACACACCCTTTTTTACCCACATACCACTGATCTTCTAAATTTTCAGGATTTGACCATGAGTGCAATTCAGATCAGCTCCATTGACCTCCAAGTTTAACAGAATTTTAAATATATCCTAATATCTCTTCTACTGTCTAGGATGGCTGGAGCAGAGCATAGCATGGTTATAGCTTCTCCACCTACATGAGCTGGAAGAAACTGCAAGTGATGAGGTGGAACAGTTGCCTACTCCTCCAAAGACCTGTGTTATTGCAAGAATGTTTCTTAAACCTTTTTTTAGCTTTTTCATGGCCACAGTAATTGCAGGATTGGGTCTGTTACATCTCATAAAATGCTGCCCATTGAACAGTAATAAGCAATAATAAGTAACATTAACTAATAGAGCATACCATTTACAAAGTGTGTTGAGTGACAAAGCATTAATTAAAATTAGAAGAAAATCATTAAGTTGGTGAAGGATTTGGCAATATTTGAGGGCTGAGCAAGAAAGCAACATGATCCCACTCTGTAGGTTACCAAAAGCAGCCTTATACATGGCCTTTTCTTTCTCCACTCCAGGATTTTGCCTAACTGGATTTTCAGGAGGGTGTAAAGGCATTCAGGGCCTCTGTGTGTTTAATAGTCTGCCTCCAGCCAATCTGCTATTCATCACATGCTACGTGGTTACTGTATGTAGAGTCAAGGGACCTAACTGTTCACCCTATAGCTGGCGTACTCAAGAAACAGTAAGTTTACACAGTGAAACAGCTCTACAGCATGTGTATTGCCCCTCTACAAGCATATTGTTCATCCACGGTGCTGTGCTGGAACATGTAGAGCTCTTTGGCGTAGGGGTAGGGACGTAGCCAAAGGGTAGCTGAAGTACTACATTTCTCCCCATACGCTAGATCCTGCCTGCTAGAGGTGGGAAATCTGAACTCTGCTGGATTTCTGTAGAGATTATGAAGACAGAGGGTGGGATGGCATCACACCAAGACCATATAAACACGCCGAGATACAGAAGAGGCTGACTGACCCAGAATGGGATTTGCAAGGACCTACTGTGACTGACTGAACCAGACTGGGATCGTCTTCTGCTTCCTCGTTATTCCAGGGAAGTCACTGGGCTGGCCAGGATCCTGCCTCAAGTGCTCCGACACTGATGTCGGAAGTCAACACTGTGAGTACTTATGAAAGGGAAGACTCTTCTCTTTTGTCAGCTTACTTTTTCACCCTGGATGGAAAGGCATAAACCTACCCTGTAAGAAACACACATACATGGACCTACGTCTGGAAAAACCTGAACAGAAATGTGCTTGCCTTCCCACAGTGCCGCAGGCTGAGCCAATGCTACTCTGTCACACCAGATCCTAATTGGAGATACTTGGGAGTAACTTATTTTAAACGGGATGCTAACAGTTTTTGGTCACTGATAACAGTCCCCGAGGATTCTGTGATGGAGTTTATTTTCATTAATATGGTAGAGAAACATGATTCGATTTTTGCTTTTGCCATCATGTTATCGAAGTTTGTAAGTTACAGTAAAATAATGCACACCTGATATAATCCAAGAGTCTGTTTTACTAGACCTCATTATTGTGTTAACACATGAACACATGCATGTTCATACATATATGTATACGCACTCACTGGCTTTTCACTTCAGGGGTTGTATTTTCAAACTCTGGCTTTCATTTTCTATCCTCTTCCCCAATACATTTGAAACTTCAAGTCTGCATCTGCTTTTTGCCTGCACAGTAAGCAATAATCCTTCTACACAACCCCACTGATTTCACATGGAGGTAGCAGCCCACCTATGTGTCACCACTTACACAGAATTTAAGATCTTCAACGTGCAAATGATGACATAATCAGGCATTAAACTGCGTGAACTGGTTAAAATGTCTAGCAGATAAAAGTTGCTCCCCTCTCATTCACTGTACAAGTACAAATATAGAGGACTGTTTTGATATTAGCTTGCAGATTAGTCTCTGTTTCCTGAAAGTGAAAGAAAAAACCTGAATTTCTTGCTCTGCTAAAAAACAAGAAAGCAAAGAAACAAACAAAAAGCAAGTGGGAGGCCTTCATTAAAGAAAGCCACTACAATTAATTAATGATCAAAAAGGGAGGCCCTGCCAGCCAAGTTTTTAACATGTAATTTTCTAGTATGTGAATGCACTATAAGATCCTTCCTTTGTGAATGAGAAATTGAACGCTTAGTGGTGACATACATCATCCTCCCAGACAATAAGCAGCATGTGATCTCACAAGCTGGGGTCACACCAGCTTGTAGTAACTGGATGTCCATTATTTTCCTTGGAAACAATGACTACTGGCAGCATTAAACTCCCAGGCTTTTGTGAGAACATAGTATGTTTCCTTGGGAAGATGGCAATGATATTGCCTATTGCTACTGTAGATAATGTGTCTATCTAATGCAATGGAAACATACTTCTTTTCATCTGCTGCGTGTCTAACCTTTCCAGTTTGATCGACGATGTTGCGTGAGTGAAGGTGACGGTATTACTGTATCATTCCTGATTAATGGTGATATCATCAGCAGCAATTTTTTAGGCTTAAAGTATTGGTTAGTGCTCAGTACTGAAAGGAAATACGTTACAGAGACAGAACCACAGAACGCAAATCTGACTCAACTAAGCCTGAGATTTATCGGCATTTCTAAAACATGTAAGATATGGAGATACTATTTATGGGGTGAATCCAGTGAAGAAAAAAACCCACTGTTTTAAAGACAGTTTCAAATGCTTCTCTGTATCTATTTGTTATCTTTCTATTCTAACAATTAATTTAGCTGCCTAGCCATATTTTTTCAAAAGCTTTTGTTTATGAAGGAGGAATGCTTCTATTTCCTTCCTTAATTATTTCCACCATGAAAGATATTTTTATACACTCTGTCATCATTCTAGTTAATGAAAACTTCTGGTGCCTAAAATATTGAGAGAAGAAACTGCTCTGGACCTTAGGTAATCTGACTTTAGTTTTAATTACTAATTTAAAATTATTTCAATATTGAAATGTCAATTGGAAGTAAGCATCTAAATAATCACTAAAAATTACCTATCTGTACTTTGGATAGAAAACTGTTAAATGTTGGTAACACATTTTCCAGCACCCTGTATGTGCTCAGACAGTAAAATCTTTAGAGGACCGTTTCTCTCTTTCCCCATCTGTACATACAGGAAAAGGGAATCTCTCATCTCACATGGGTAAATGTAACAAATGTGAGGAAGAAAGGGAACAAAAATAGAAAGTCTAGCCGGGTAAGTTGGGTCTGAATGTTTTTTTTAATTCATAATCAACTCCAGTATAACCACAAGAGTTACAGTGATGTAGAACTGGTAAGAGAAGAGAATCCAGCTGATAAATTCAAGACTGAGTCTTTCATGTTATTTTCAGAGGAGCTTTCAGAATGAGCATAACAGGCGTTCAAAACTGCCTTGGAAAAGACAGGAGTAAAACAGATGTTAAAGATTAGTTAAGAGTTTCGGCAGTCACTGAACCACAACATAATTTGATTTTGTTGCTCTTTTGATAAAAGCAGCATTTCTGGAGCATACTGATGTACAATAAGCACACATCTCTGTTCCTTTTTCCATTAATGCAAACAACCTCTAGGGAAGAAAACTTTTCCAGTTTTAATTAGGCTTGTTTTCAGTAAACTTTTGTGGAAGATAGAAGCTTATAGTTAAATATTCTTTTGTATTTGTCATCAGATTTTAATGGATTGTGTCTATGTTTTCTCTTGCTCCTTTCAGAGCGGTTAAACTGAGGGATAACTGTTGGGGGAAATATGCAGTATTTTCCTTTTGTAAATCCATTAACATTCCTCACCACAAATGTACCTATGTTAATGTAATTTTCAGTAGGTTCATACTGTGGGTAATCCCAGCATCTCCTAATCACTTTCTATTTCGTGGAATATACATATGGTGCAACTGCACTGCAGAGATGTGCTGCTCGTGCTTCAGCTGAACATAAATCCTGTGGAGTTTTTTTTTTACCAAAAGTCCAGCGAGTTCCTATGTGCTTTCTGCTATGCTTTAAGCAAGCATTTGCAATGCCTGGATAAATGTAGACTGGAACGGCACCACTTTTTCTACAGAGCAGGCATACTAACTATAATGCTATGAGCGCACAGATTTCTGTTTTCTGCTCAGTGTTCTCCTTATTTGAGGGAAAAGTTTCCACTCTGTTGTAGGCTTAATGTAGATATTCTGTAAATAACTCTGCTATCACAATATGATTATGGTGACATTTTCGTAGTGCTTGGCAATGATTTGGCTGCAAGATCATTAAGCAGTCAAACTTTTACAAGTCTGTGAGAGAATATTTGCAAAAAAGGAACCTAGTGCCTTAGCTGATCTGTGTGTGTATCAGTTAACCATGGAAAGACCCTAAGCAGCATTAACAAGCAACTGCTGAGCAGAGTTGGACAGGATAAGCGAAATGGTGGGAAATACCCTTCTTATTTCCTGTCAGTAGTTCAGTCCCAGGATCAGACCTGAATGTAGGCAATGCTCCAAAAACTGTTACCTGGACACAGTATTGGATCATATTAAATGCTTGCTTAGAAGTAATTTAAAATGAACACAGAAAAAGCGGAAATCATATCTAAACCAATTTGATAAACTTTATTTCACTAAATATGCCATTTACTATGTTAATTTTATAATCTCTATCTTATTGGGACAGTAGTTCTTTAAGAAACAGGCAAAAGGTGATTTAAGCACTTGTCTTTACCTGCTTCTGAAGTTAGCCTTAATAGATCTAGAAAGAAACATTGTTTTCTTTTTTTTCTTCCCTCAGAAATTTTAAAACACTTTTTTAGTCTGGGATAACTTTCCCTTGAACTCTGGCCAAAATCTCAAGGCATGTTAGCTTGCCTAATCCAGTACTCCTAAACTTCTACTTACAGTCTGCAAAATCAAATATTTTTTTCATGCAGATCCCAACCTTCTGAACTCATATAAGAAGCGATGTTCTCCTTCTCCTTCCCCTTCAAGGGACACTGAACGAGCTTCCAGGTAAAAGTAATTTTGTTTTACAAGCTGACACTTTTTTATTCTCTGTTAATTCTAATGATGTCTTAGAAACATGAAAAGATTGATTTTGTCCTTTTATATGTAATATTTATAAATTCTCATTTATTTTAATCCTGTTCTCATGCCTGGTATCTTTACTAGAATCCCTTGATAAAAGTACACATTTATTAAGCTCTTTCTCAAATTCTAAGTAATGCTTTGTCTCTTTTTATGTATTCAAACAGGGCAGCAAACAAATAACTTGAAAAATTTTACAGTAAATTATTCCAAATTCATGGCAAACAATTCTCAAACTACTTAAAAGAAGTAAAGAACAAATATGCAATTGTTCTAGATCTCCAAATTACACACACAAATTTCGGATACACATCTGTTCACCAAGAGTAAAACTATTTATAGGTAAAAAATAGGTCTTTAGGCGTTCAAGTAAAGCAACTGAATCTATTTTGAACTCATAAATGCATAGCCAGAACATGGAAAATTTTCTTACTCAGATGCCTCTCTCAATGTCATAGTACTTCACTACTTAAGACTTAAAATATGTGGATTTTTTCTAGACATAAACAATAGTAACACAGTAGTAATAGATGCTAAACTTTAAAAGTACTTATAAAGACTATTGCAGGATAAAATTCTGAAAGGGCCAACATGTAAAGGTAAATGACAAAAAGAAGAAAAACCTTTTTCCACGATCGCATAAAGTTGAGGCCTTTTGTTTCTCTTTCTTTCACAGTTGCTTCCCACAAGAATATATAAATTCTTTTCTCAAGGGCATATAACTTGTTAGTATAAAGAACCTTAAGTAAGTAATTCTGGGTCAGGAAAGACTATTATCTATTTTATGACAGTAGCTGATAGCAGTCCTCAAGAAAAGAATATAAAATATACAGTAGTGCTACCCATCTTCCAGCACTCTGTGGCTCAGAAGCTTCTTAAGTTATGGATATGATCCTTTTGTTTAAAACTTTAAATAGTTTTTACTTCATTAATATGTTTAATTGCTTTTTGTATCTATTTATAATTTGGTATTAACTACTTCCTTTGCTACAAGGCTCCTTCACAGTCTATCTGCAGCATGGAAGAAGTACTTGCTTTTGTTTTAAAGGTCTGCATAATGATTTCTTTGCATTAATTTTAGTGTTTTCATTATCAGAAATATTGCATAATCACTCCGTTTCTGCACACCTCCCATGATTATATAGTTGTTTCCCTTGTTTTTTTTCAAAGTTGAAGTCTATTTTTCTGCATCCTATTCCAAACTGATCTTTACTAATCAAAAGGCAACTGTTTACTCTCTAACTTTTTTGAGTGGTGGGGACCAAGGTCTCTCTACTGAGCACTCAAGATGCAGGCACATCATAGATTTATACAGTTGTGTAATGATGCATAGCGTTTAATTCTCTATTCTTTCCTGAATAATTCCTACATTTTGACAATTAACACTGTTCACAACGACTCTCAAATCTCTTTGCTGTGTAAAGTAGGTAGCTTAGAGCACATCACCCAATGCATACGTTTAGGGATATCTTTCATCATGTGTGTTACTTTGAATTTATCATTCTTGAATATGATCTGCCACTTTAGCACTTAGTCTCTTGATACCATGATATTCTCTGTAGCTCTTTAGAGCCAGCTGTTTTTATTATCCTCAGTAATTTTGAATCCCCAGGAAACTTTGTCATCTCACTAATTACCCCCTTCTACATATTATTTTTCAATATGGTGAACAGTGAAAGTCCAGGCACAAATTGCTGTGGGATGTGCCTGAAAAGTGACCATTTATTTACCTCTTTCTTCCCCAGTCCTTTAGTTGACTGTTAATCCACAAAGTCTTAAGAACTTTTACTGAGTGATCTTGCCCAAAGTTTTTCAGTTTTAACATATGGTGTACTTTTAAATACCTAGACAGAATTCATATTGAGTAAAAATTGACTCATGATGGTAGTATATGACAACTTATATTATGTTGCTGTCTACCTAAAATCTAAATATCCCTAACAGGACACAGTAAGTATACAACATCTTTTCATAACCTATGGGATTTGATGAGAGGCTGTATTCCTGAGTGTCTGTTTCCTTGAGAATGCTTTAGCCAGGAAAGCAAACTCTCTTCTTTGCAAGGGAAAAATGGAATTCTCAATATTTTTGTTGTTGTTTGTTTGTTCTGTTGTTCTTTCTTTTGCTGTCCTTTACACGTTTCTGTGATCTGGCATTGACCCATTTGCAGAAACCAAAAATCTTGTTTGAAATACAGAATCCAGAAGGATGACAGAATTATTGTTCTGGATTTAGGCATTTTTATAGCAATACTACTGACAGAAGTCACACGGAAGTGGCTCTGCTGTCCTTTGAATCCTCCAACAATAACAAAATGTGGTTCTTGTTATAGAGCAATCATGGTTAATCTTCTATACAGCAAAAGTGGTCTTATTCCTTCACACTGCATTCTGTTCATTACTTATTGCTTGCCCTGTGTTTATCTGCATTCTAATTTGTGTTTAATAAGAAAGGTTCTCCCATTTCCCCCAAAGGCATTTAATTGAAGTGAAGGTGACCAGCAGGTGGTTTGCATAAAATTTCATTAGCCTCTGAGATTGTTTTTGACACCTTTATGAAAGAATGCTTCATTACCATGCAAATGGTCGTTGGCCCTGTTTCCAAGCTAATCGTCATATAACATAACATACATATCACAATGTTATATTCTCTAAGATTTACATGATTAATTCAGCTAATTTCAGAGTTATAATGACACACTTAAATGAATGCAGAATGGCAAGTATCTCATACAAACCATATCATATTATGCCATTAAAAGTATCTAGTATTAAGAGTGTCCAGTACTATTCAGATAAGAGGAGAACCAGAGAAAGTGTGTTTGATACCCTTATCCTTTGAGATAAAGAAGATGATGACTTCTTTCCAGCTTTAAGATGACACTAAGGCAACTTAGTACAAGAACTGGTATTTACTTTTGTTTCTTTGGTTATCTCTCGTGAATATAAATAAATGAAGGTCTTTTTGCTTACAAGTTTGTAACCCCATAATACTTGTAATTTCCAAAAAGTACAATTTTCAAAATATTTTAAAATAATTAAATAAAAAATCCTTTTTTTCTATATTAGTTGTGTTCTTTTTATATTGATGACTTTAAATATTAGATTTTAGTCTTCATTTTTACTATAATTTCTAGTTTGTACATTAAGCAACAGAAAATTTCACATCAGTATCCACAGACTGGTTGCTTATTTTCAGTGCATGTATAGTTTGCATCTTCTCATGTAGCATTCTAATTTTTCTGAATGCTGCTGTGAACATAGCTTTTGAAGATGGATTTACTGAGTTTCAAACAGTACAAGTTACATATATAAGGAAATACTGTGAAAGTAGAGCGATTTTTACTGAAATCCTTTCCTTTTGGGAGTACTTATTTAGAGAAAGATCATTTGGTAATGAGACTGCAGTTTTGTTTTAATCAATGCCATCCACATACAGCAAAGCATGGGAATTTGCATGTTTTTATGAATTTTTTTTGCAAATAATTAAAATAGAGCATTATAAGAATTTTGAACTTCAGGTAGCCAATACTAAGGCTGTTGGATGCTTCAACCCAATTTAGCAAGTACTGGAGTATAAATGCCTGGAAAGGAGCACTGAAGTTACATGAAAGCCAAAAAACCACAATAATATCCTATGCAGTGGACTGAGAATTTGAAGTTGTTTTTCACAATCATGTAGCAATGAAAATATTCTATAAACTTCATCTCTTTAGAACAATTTTTTTCTTTACCATAGACCATTATTTGTTTTTATGATTTTTACTGTAACATGTATATATTTTAATGTAACTTATTCTTAACATTTATGTTAACAATTCAAGAACTACCTTTCAACACCAAAAATGATAGAGCTTTGACATCTTGCCTCATGTATGCCTGTCTGAAATACATGTCACTGTCATATATCATTTTATGGACTGCATGCAATTTCTCTGAAGGGCTGGAACCTCTAGCACAAATTACAACCAGGAGGGCCAACTGATGTACTTTCAGCTGGTCTGCCTGCCCTAATGAAACGCCATCCACGTACTGGCCTAAGAGAGATGAAGGTCCTGATGGAGAAAAAGGTGACCAGCAGTTGATGGTGCCAAAGGGCTTCCAGTTATCTGATTGCCACAGACCCTGAGATTATCCCCTTGTTGCGGGATGGAAGTATCAGACTCAGTTATGATTTAGCAGCAGTTCAGTTTTATTTGTGATTTGAGGCAGATCAAGAGATTGAGTTTTAGCAGCGCTTAATCATTAACTGATTTAAAGATTTACAAAGTGATTGAACTAAATAAATGAACAGCGACTTGATTACAGATTCGAAGATGACAAGATTCACACTAACTTACTATAAAGTATCCCAAACCAATAAATATACATATGAGAGCAAAGCACAGATTTCAGATTAATGTATGTACATATAAAGAAAGTATATGAGCGCGCACACACACACACTTACACAAACATTCAGACGCCGCAGTTTGTAACTGCTGAGATCAAAGATCTCTTAATATCGCACGACCTTTTGGGTCGGCGGGTACCCCTTTAACTCCTACACGTGCACGGAAAATGGAAGAACATCCACATCCAAAAAAGCTAATGCATACAAACATATAAATGGAGAGGTGGATGAAAGAGAGGCTAGCCTATAGTTAAAATTTCCCTTTCGAGCTAGAGTAAATACTCACAATGCATCGGCATTCCTCAACGGGCGGTAATTGAGGCTCGAGAAGGGTAGTCTCGCCCTGGCGCCTTAGTCTTCGAGAAGTGTGCCTGAGACAGCGTCCCGACTCAGGGGAGATACTGGCCACAGCCCGCTGCGATCCAGAAGAGCTCAAAGGGTCTTCACTGGAATCGCTACTTATAGGATTGGAGATAATTGACTTTTGTCAGGTACTTTTCCACTCTAGCCCAGCTTGGACAATGGAATAGTTCAGTACTTTCCATTGGTTGCACAAGCCCAGGACTTGTTAGGACTTGTGGTCCCGGTACTCCCCCTCTCTGTGGCCACAATCCATATGTTGTCAGGGGTGATCGATTATAGTTATTATCTTGAAACGGTAGGAGCCATGAGAACCAGGTGCACCAAAGGGTTGCCATAGTGTTCTAGTCCATTGCTCTCCACCCTTTCTTCCTTTAATGTTAGACCATTATGTATTGTCCTGGTCATGGTCTTATTGTGTGGCCCAGGTGGGGAAGGAATCACGCCAAGTATCGAGGGGCCTGAGAGCGGCAGGGGGGGTTGCACCACCACACCCCTGTAGAACTGTTGATTTAGGCCTTCCCGTAGATCCTTCCTTGAGGTCACTGCCTATCCACACCTTACCATCTAGGGTCCCTTTGAGGTCCCTGCCTCTCTGCAGGACCCACTAGGTACACAGTCACCACATGCATAAACTCATTTCTTCCTGAAGAGACACGCAGGTTCTCCAAATAGCTGCCGTGCTTTAGAATATCATATTAGGATTCTATTAGTGCTCGCTATGTATAACTGCAGCTCTAGTAATCATAGATAATGATGTTATTAAACTAGCATCCTCAAGAAGGGCCTGTGAAAAAAAGGGACTGCTCTAAAAATTGTTACACAGCAGATTAGATAACTATGTCTTTCATCTCTTGCCTACCATCAGAACAGTATGATGATGAAGATCACATACTCAAAGTGCTTTTCTGAGGTCTGGGAACCAAATGAAATTCATTTATTTCTACATGATTCTTACTCTTTTTCTTTTTCTTCTTTTTCTTTTACACTTATCTTTCTTTGGAAAGGGGACTCTTGGCAGATTCACAATTATGCATACCCTGGCTTCGGCTTGGTGGCCCAGAAGGGTTTGAAGTGGGAGTAGCAGACTACTAGCATGAACCTAATTGCAAAATTTTAGTGTTAGAAACACTGTAAATGATATTCAATTAGCTAGTTGACAATGTTGCTGTCCTAACAATGGTTGCTGCTACTACTGCTACTACAGACAATTTCTGACTTTAACAAACAATCTCATCTTTTCTGAAATTCATAAGTTGTTGTGATAAGAAATGAAATTATGTGACTTAAAGCACTATGTCTTATTCTGACATAAGACTTACACAATTAGTGACATAAATCTTACTGCAAATCATGGAAAATAAGTCTTGAAAGCAGTATTGGGAAAAGATTTAGGCTTCTGAATCATTTAGCAGCTTAGAAAAATAAATCAAATCTCAAGACTTTTTTAAATTACATTTTAGTATTTATGCCTTTGAGTTGTTTACTTACTGTAATACTGAATACTTGTTAGTCAGCGTGGAATAAGTATAATTAATGTAAATCTCACAAATACAAAAATGACCTGTTCCATAGGAACTTTGCGAATAATTATCCTTATTTTATAATTTCTCAAAAAGACCCTCAACCTTTTCTTTTTTTTCCTGAAGAATCACAACATTGGAATGACTGTGATCAACAAGGGAAGACAGTTCCAAAATTCCACAGTCTGCATCATAAAGGTCCAGCTACTGACCTTCTGCTCTTTTATTAAGAAAGAAAATAATTTGAAGTATTTCTGCTGACCCAATGAGTAACACAAAATAGGCACACAGGAGTGATTTTTGCTTATACACTAATCTCAGGCCATTTAAAATTGCTATACAACATAACCAAGTCTTTAAATTCTATGAAAAGATGAATGGACAATCACTGACAATCTCTGAACATCTGTTTGGCATTTCAATGTCTTCGCCTTTTGAATACTACTGAGGTATAGTGATGGGTTACCTTTTAGTCAAAGACATTGCTTGGCATATTTCCATTGTGTTGGTATTCTACTATTGATTTGTGGTAAGTGTAATAGTATAGAATACAAACTATATGGTAGAGTATGTTAAATGCATGGTATAATTTGTACAGTGCAGTTGTACAATGCATAGAAAATAAAAACATGTGAAACAGTGAATCTGTATCTCTAACTGCAGAAGATAAAAAGCTCAATGGAACACTAGTATAACAATTCAAATGCCAGCTGCAAGTCTAAAATCATGCCTGTGTTGTAAGAACTAGTAGATCCTGATAGTAATTACAGCATGGTTATTAACTATGAAACCAATGAGAGCAATCTTGCTCCCTTCTGACCTGTTTCTCCAGCCTCAGCTTTCATGCCTCAGTCTTGCCTTGATTGAGCTTCAGGAAACCTTGTTCACCTTAGAGAACCAATCTTGTGTAAGTACTGCTTGAACATCACTCCCAAATCAAGCACAACGTACAACCCTTACCTAGCAGTTTTCACCAGAAAAAGCTGGCAGTGGCATCTTTAACTGTTTTGGCCTTTCTTTGTGAGGTCTTGACGGTGAAACTCTTAGTTGGTCAATTTAGACAGGTCATATGGTATGAATCAATACTGCTTCTGGAATCAGACAGTTAGGATAAACATACAAGTACGAATACAAGGTTAAAATTTATAAATTTCCCCTAATGTTTACTTAAAACTCTCAGTTTCCGTGAATATTCATTCCAACAAAATCATTAGTTATAACAGCAGCAGAGATACAGATGAGGCTAATGTGCAGCCACAATGATTGATTTCAAGATGCAAATGAGTATTTGCAGATTTTTTGAGAGCAGAAATCAATCAGTTTCACCTAAATTGTAAGAAGAATGTAAATAACATTTATATACCTTATTCATAACATTCTCCTGATTTTCCTGCACAAACATCATGAGGTATAGGTGATGTAGAGTGTTTTTACCTTAACTTCTCTCTTCTTGAGGACCTTGAGAATACAGTATTCCCACAGTTGGGAACATGAAAAAAAAAAAAAGTGTTTCATATGGGTTTAGCTAATCTGGAAAAGCCAAGGTCCCACCTCCCTTCAGAATCAACATAAAACATCTCAGGAGCTTGTGTGAGGAGAGAAACCCCTCAGTGCTGTCCTATATCAGAGGATTCTGATAAAAAGTTGTAGTACCATTAGTTATAATTTGACCTTATGCTTTTCCAGGATCAACACAGCTGTACACAAACTGCAAAGTTCTAGCTAAATGCTGCAATATAGCCTTTGATCTCTTTCTGTGTTATGATTAATTTAATATATTAATTAATTAAGCATTTCCATATTTATAATTGAGTGGTTATGCATGGGTAATAATCACATTACTACTCAAGTGCCATAAACAGCTTCCTTCACTGAAGGTTTTTTCTGTCCTTTTTTGCTTTTCTTTTCAAATGCACTTTGTTTATAGGTAACATTATTCTGCAAATACAAATAGTGAGGTAAATATTTATGTCCTAAATTACTTTAATTTAAATGTAATTTTCTTTCATATGTTTAAATTTATACTTACTGAATGATGATGAGTAGCCATTATTACCTGACAAATAACTGTAGTAGTCATGACTGATGACTGAATCCAACTTAATCCTAAACTTCTTTAAGATTTACAGAAAAAGTTACAATTTCAGAAGTTAGTTAAGATAACTAAATTTATAAAATCTATGATGTATTACATTTTCTGTCACAGCAGTATCTTAATCTATTGCATATTTCCTTGGCTACATTGCTAGGTTGCATGTTCACATTTGGTGACATGGCTGCGTAAGCTAATTTCCACCGTACTGCCTGCTGCTACCCACAATTGCATCCGGCTGTTTGTGTGGTGAACTGGAGAATTGATCCAGCTGTAAAAGAGCTCAAACGGTTTTTTGCAGAGATAATTTAGGATAAATGAGTTCATCAATCCAATCCATTCTGTGACTGCATAAACACTTGTGTCGGTGCTGAGCAGGGGCTTCTGGAGCAGAAAAAGCCTGGGGGATGAGCATGGGCTGGTGCACCTTGCAGCACAGTTGCTGCTGAAGGATCACGGCCTCAATGTCCAGGACTCACATTCAACTGTAGCATATCTGGGACATATAATTAGCTCATTTTGACTAAGGTCAATTTTCATCATGGTGCTGTTTACATACATTTTTGTGAGGAGCAGCTACATTAACTTTCTGTGTTTACTGAAAGCTAAGACTTACTATTTTCTCCCAAATGAGGAACTGGTAGCAAATCTCTTAGGCCCAAGAGGTACCTGCCTTTCTTGCATTTATTTATGAACCATCTTGTGCCCTAATCTTGCCTCTGGATCTGCTAGCATGGACTTCTGTGCCTGTCACTTAAATCAGTAGAACTTCACAGAGGCCCAAAGGGCCATGCAAGTAAATGAAGATGAGAAGAGCTTTAAGCAAGATAGAGTTAGAGAAGTAAAAATACTGCCATAGTCGGCTTCAGCATCTTTTTACTTTCAGCCACTGAAAGACCTTTCAAATACTTCATTCTCTTTAGAATATTTTCTGCTGAAACTGAAGATGATAATTTTAATGTGCAGGTCTTTCTATTATATCCTCTGACAAAACAGTTGAATACCCACTTTGAACACTGGATTTATGTTTCTGGAATAAACTTTTAGGAAGCCCCTTAATTTGTTCCATTCTAGTTTTTGAAAACGTATAAATGCAGTCTTACAGATTCATCTTTTGCTGAGAAATATCTAGGTCTTTACGTCTGCTCATCAGCATTCATGTTGTCCATATTGCCTACCAATAATTAGATTTCATTATGCTATTTTTGAGCAAAACTGAATACCAGCTTGCCACAGTAATGTCTGCTGTTAGAAGTAAGGGGACTTGGGCTCAGCACTCCAGTGCTCTCCCAATGCAGTATCAAAGCGATAGCTCTAGAAAGCTGAATTAGAGCTGGCAGTTGAAGCAGAACACATTTCCCATTCTCTCTACATTATTCCTGCAAGTGATATCTTTCAGAGGCAGTGCTCTCAGGAAGAAAAATGGTGTACTGCTCTTGTGTCTGGGTTATGTATTTGTAAAACTACTCAGGCAGCAAGAGAAGTTGAATATTTCAGTATCTGTCTAGTCCTACTCCATGGATACAGGAAAAAAACAACACTGAATGAAAGGTGCTACATTTCTTTAATACATAGCAGTGCAGATTTCTGAGATAATTTTCTAATAATGAGTGAAACTGCAGCAGTTTTGTTTGGAAATACTTGCACATCTGGCAACTGTGTATCAAAGCTCCTTGTTCGTTAACCCACATCCTTTGCACTGCAGTGGTTTAGAGAATCAGGGTGCATGTCTGTTGAAAAACAATTTCCTTGCAGATATGCAGAGTGCAGCCTGAATAAATCAGCTAGAAGGACCCAGAAATATACATACATAAAATGTGCACATTAATTGGTATTTTCAATAGCTGCCTCTGAAATCGCAGAGTAAGTTTTTCACACTAAGAAATGATAACAGTAAGTACATCATGTTATCTTCCAAAAGCTGAACCAAAAGAGCTAAGGGTAAAAAAGTTTTAACTTATTAGTAAAAGTCAGCCATATAGAGTCAAGAGATATGACTTTTCTAATGCATTTTATATTAGATCCATATTTTATGGATGTAGAAGAAAAATTGTGGGAGGACCCAAGCTCCTGTCTGATGCTAAGTAGAGCTTTGGAACGAACATTTATATACAGGATAATTATGAAAGGTAGAATTTCCTCTAGACACAATCAGAGTAGAGCTGTTTACAGTAGATATCTGCACATTCTTATCAAACATTTTCTCAGTGTATGGAGAAAAGATGTCTCACAGGGAGAGAATGTTATAATAGTCTAGTGGATTACCATCTTATGTGTAGATCTCCACAGTGGTAGCACTTCTAATATAAGCTGCAAAATACTGGCTGTTTTGCAGGTAACTTGAGGACGAATAACTTGCTAACCTGAGTCTTTGGAGTTCACTAATCATGGAGCTCTTTAAATTGCTTTTTGTTGGCAGGGGAAATAAGCTTGGAAGGATTGAGGTGCTTCTGCCTTTTGAGCTCTGCAGGCTCCGTACGAGAGCTCTGCGGCCATGCCGCAGTGACTGGTGCATTTACTCTCCGCAGCAGGTTGCAGTGCAGAGGTCCCCAAGCTGGCAGAAAATGTTTTAACTCCAAAGCTGCAAGAAGTATAGATGCATAGATGCCTGTGATTGCTCAGAGCTAATAAGCCCTGCTTATTAGCAGGCAGACTTATTTAGCTGGGATGTAGCACTGTGCTGATCGTGTTGTCCTGTTTTGGAAAATGTGTATGTCCAGCACCCCAGTTCTCTGTGTAGACATACCAGCTTGCCCAGGGGTCTCTAATGCAATACGCTGCGGGGCTCTGAAGGCTTGTTTGTGTCTTGAATACTCTGAAGAAACCTACAAGATGAAGCTTGCATGTTGAAAGGATCATACTCCTACCCACAAATATTGTCTTGTTCTGTGCAAAAATGTGAGTAATCACCTCAGAAGATAAGAGGCAAAGTCTCCATGAGAAATAATAACAAATGTATTGTACAGTATTCACTCATTGAAGATGTCAGGTAGCTACTTATATGACTGACTGTGGTTACAAGCAGATTCACTGTATATAGTGAAATACTGTGGTCATATACAGACTCAGTTGTGTGAAGAGTTGTCTGAAGAGTTCTGTGAACAGTTCCAAAAGGGAAGAGCTCTACTCTGTGCTTCAGCGAACAGGTGCAGATGGAGGAGAACAGTGGTTTTACGCAGCAAATTACTGGTGATTTCCTGACTGCTTTGCCCTTTTAGAAGTGAAAACTCTTCTTTGCATGTGAAACTTGCACACAGGATGGATGCAGGTATGTTTCAGGTCCAAAGGCACACGTTGATTTAAATAAATAAATAATAATTAAAAAATATCAGCAGTAGAGTGTGAAGACCTCCATGTTTGGAAAAGTTTGTTCCTCTTTAATACAAATAAACAAGATTAAAAAACCCCCAAACCTGTCATTCTGTTATGTTTATTTTTTGCCCTATATAGACAGTCTCCATTCCTGATTTAGGAGCTGTTGCCCCTGTCCTATATGTCTGTGTCCTAAATGAACATGCAAATGACACTGTGAAGACTAGCAGTCAACATTTTACAAGCATTAGCATAAGGAATACATTACACCACCATTCAAAGACTACACTGACACATTTTTTATTATTATTATTATTATTATTATTATTATTATTATTCCAAAGTTTGACAACTGTGCTTCAACATCCTATATAGTTTGCTTCCTGGTTGCTTAGAGGACCTCTTCTCTCCTCCCCTTCGCATTTCAAAGCAATCGGTGGATTCAGTTTCTGTGTTCGGGCTAGTAATCATCCCATTCAATATATGATAAGTGGTTTATGGAGACTGTCATGACTTAGATTCAGTTTTGAGATCTCTCTGATAACGGGTAGACTTTACAGTCTTTTTTCAACTATTAATAGGATTTTGACTTAACTGGCCTGGGACAGTAGATTTTTATTTTTATGTGTTGGACAGTTGTTCGATTACATCAAACTTTCCATTCTTTATCCCCTCCTCCCCCTTCCCAATCGTTTCTATTCCAAGAGAATACTTGGAAAAGCAAGGAGCAAGGGAAATTTTTTTTTGTAATAAGATAAATACATGGTTTGTATGTCTCAAGAAAACTAAAAAATGCCTCCACAAAAGTGAATTGCTCTCTTGGAATGTGATGGACCTGTGGAGTATTTTATTATCCTGCCACTTAGTTTTTGCTTAAGTTAAAACAGTTTCAAAAATTTAGAACAGAGAGAAAAACATAAATCTAGTGTTACCTGTTTAAAGAATGGACTTATTTCTGAAATAGTAGATGTTATCTTGTTTGGTCTGAACAACCTAATGTCCAAGCATAGTTGTTACCTTTGTAAGTGCTCCTCCATTCTCCTCACCTAGGACCTCATAGACTAAATTAAACAGGATAAGGAGAG
This sequence comes from Burhinus bistriatus, assembly GCA_013397275.1. Taxonomy (NCBI): domain Eukaryota; kingdom Metazoa; phylum Chordata; class Aves; order Charadriiformes; family Burhinidae; genus Burhinus; species Burhinus bistriatus. The sequence continues at coordinate 61,329 of VYXH01001287.1, forward strand.
AAAATTACCATTTTAATTCATGCATACATTATAGGATAAAAATAAATAAATAAATAAATAAAAATTCAGACATATCTCTTAACAGAGACGTGTTTAGAGTTTACTGAATCAAAGTGTTGATAACTCCATACTGAAATGCATAATTCAGCCTTGTGGAATACATTTATATAGCAGAGATGTGTTTTTTATATATGTAAAAATATATATCTACTCCCTCTGGGTAACTACACTTCATCCTTCTTTGAATTCACAAAACCTCTCAGAGAGACAAGATTGGACATAGGGGTTATAATTCTGAGGAACTGGTTACAAGAACTAGAATCCAATAACTTACTATAAATGAGTGAAAGTCAAAACAAATATTACAATATTCCTTCTTCCTTTCTCTTTGTGCCTTCCCTTCCTGTGTTTTGTGTTGGCCTTTTGGCCTTGCATGAGTATTAGTTGTATTGATTGTAACTAGGCTACAGTGTTTGAAAACAACTCCAAAAAAAACATGTTGCCAAATTTGCCATATTCATTTAGGCATTTTATTAACCAATGATCATCTTCCAAGCTCCTCCATCTTGACAGCTACCTTATACTTAATATAAACCTAATCTGATGTTACAACAGATTTACAATGGAGTACCACTATCAATTTAGCAGAATTAATCCTGTTCTATGGTTGCCTATATCTCTATTCTTTATGATTTGAAAGATTAAATGTCAGTATTTCTGGGTTTGG